>JARHVA010000346.1:5595000-5817500 GCA_037957365.1 Torreya grandis | reverse complement strand
GCTTTTGGTAATTAATTACACTAGAGTTTAAATGTAGCTTTAACTCACTTTAATTTGCCATCGATTTTGGCTTTAAAGCTAAATGTTTCCACCTTTTGACACGTAGTTACCACCTCAGATGTAGCTAGGTACTCGTAGGGCCTAGATATGACTAGGCTACCTAGTTGGCTTGAAATTTGAACATGTGGTACCTTTTGATTACCTCATGGGCTCTCAAAATGCAGCTTTGCTTGATGACTCTTCTATATTCTATGTGGCATCTTTTGATTTGTAACAAGCTCTCGGGTGGTGCCTTTTAGTTTTGATTGGTTATGGGAGTGCCACATGTCATTTTCGTAGGTAATCAAAGATTTCTTCACTAGGTGTTTCTCTTGAGAGGTAATCATAGATTTCCTTATGAAGTGTCTCTCTCAGAAGGCAATCACAACTTTCCTCACCAATTATCTCTATCTCGAGAGTATTTTGGATAACTGTCAGTAACTTGGCACTAATCAAGTGGCTCGGGTGGAGACACGCATCCATCTCAGAGGTGATCTCATGGATCTCAGATAGGAATGGTGTGGGAATGACACACAATGCCATCACATGGGCCTAAAGGGGACATGCATAACTTTCACAGGATTTTGCTTATTCTTTTGCCAAGTGTCATTCTCAAAAAGAGTCTCAAATAGTTGTATGCCATTGAGCCTTGAGCAGATGGCTTGAGTGTTCCCAGATTTCTACCTTATGAGATATCACAAACTTTAGATGGATGCAACATGGTGTGGACATGCGTTGATCTCAGATGAACTTGAAGGGAACACACATCACTTCAGAAGGCTACTCAGGTCTAGTTGTTCACATTGGAGACATATGTTAGCACTTCGCAGGCTTTTAGATTGTAATTAGATGTGTGGTGGCTTGAATTGAACGAGATCACTTGCAAGGGCTGAGATTATGACACGTAGCTTTGAGATTAAAATTTGAATGCCTAACTTCTTCATGAGCTTTCTAAATGATGCCATGTTTTTATGAACTTGGTAGATTTGCTTCAGGTGTCTTACATGAGATGCAATGAATCCTTAAGGTGTTGCAAGGCTAGATGAGGTGGACACCTATGCTTTTAAGTCATAGTTCAAACCTTGATGTTTTGTGAGGCATCATAAAATGTAGCTTGAATTTAACATCTTGTAAGGCCAAGCAAGAAACTAAGTTAGTTTTTTGAAGATGTCATAGCCCATCTTAAACAAATTTAAACAATTCTAAAGCAAAACTCTGCAAGTAAATGCTTTTAAACATAACACAATGTTGATTCAATAACACCCAGTGAAGCTTGTTATGTTTATGCTGATTGAAGGGCCAAGTCGCACTCCCTTAATGAAAGCCTATCTACACATCATCAAATCATCCATGGTCAATAATTCACTGTTTGAATAAAACTCGAAGAAGGTTTGTAATAATTTGAACATTTCTAAGTATTAATCGTTATTGCAAGAATGAATGATTAACCAAAAACTATAGAATCACAAGTGATGGTAAATTAAATCAAATCCATATGCAGTCAAATGTTTTACTTATGCTAGGCATCTTGGGCACTTTTTAGAGTTGAAGAAAGGAGGGTCCCCATTTTGAAAATAGGGGAATGTTGATCATCAATAGGTTGCAAGCCATGTTTTTGAGCTCTGACATCATTTATAAATAGGCCAAGGTTTAGTCCACTAGTCAAGAGGAGAATCCTTGATCCAAGCTCTTACATTACGTGTCACAACCCATTTCCTTTGCTTTATGGCATCCAAAACTTTCTTCCTAATTTATTTTACCTCTTCTTGTTGTAATTTAGTTAAATCTTCATCTAGATAAATTTTGTCAACACGATCAAATAGCTTTTTCTTTGATCTAAGAGCCTCCAATCTATCTTGTGTTGTGCGAAAGCAAATAACTAAAGAGTCATCTTGATTGAACCAAGCTCTATCTGGGGATATATTTGGTAGTCCTAAATAATTACTAATGAAATTGGACGTTGTTTGGATGGCATTCTCTTGTTTGGTTAATCCTTTGACTCTCAGATTAAGGGATTTGGCTTGCCTTTGTCTATCTTCTTCAAACTTTGCTTGAATTACAACTTCAACCAATGGAGGCAGTTTCTTGTTGCTTTTTACAACTTTGTAATGTCCCCAAAATTTTGAGAAAGTGATTTAATTAATTTAATTAATTTAAGTTGTCCAAAATTAATACTACTTCAAAAAAGGATGACTTTAATTAATTAATTTTAATTAATATGGAAAAATAAATAAAATATTTTGGCTTCTTCTAGAAGTTTCCTGGGAGCCTTTAAAAGAAGTTGAGGGCAAAGCAATTCATATCTTTTGTTGCTAAAAATATTTTGAGTATTTTGAAGTTTGAATCTGTGATTCAGCTAAAATCTCTGAGGACGCAAACCTTCAGCAGATTGGAGAAGAGTTGGATGAAAACCCAGCACTTTTCAGGGGTGGATTCGTGATGGAATTTAGATTGTGCTTATTGATCAGATCTGGGGCTTCAGAGGTCATTCACTGGGTATATCAGGTGTTCAGCATATGCAGAGGTTTCCAGGTATTTATTCATTATATTTGATTTAAGATTTATATATATATATACATATATATCTTCAGATTAGGTGCTATACAGAATCCGCATAGATCGGTACCAAGCCATACCAGCAGATTCAAAAAAGTGAAGAAGGGCACAGTTCATAGTTGCAGGCCATAAGGTATTATAGAGGCTGACATCGGCAGATCAGTGACTGACATCGACCGATCAGTGATCGACATCGGCAAGAAGACAGTCACAGGCAGGCAGAGATCAGACAAAGGCAACTGATGACGGCAGTGTATCGACTGACGTCGGCAGAATAACCGATGTCGGCGACTATGTTTTTTGGACACAGCAGCCCGAGCTGCACAGATCCAGGTTTTATTTGTAATTTGCTAGATTTCAAGACCCTATTTGTATTATTTTATGATATCTAGACTGTATTTGCAATTGCATTCAGATTTATATCATTGTATTATTTTATCATTGGATATGGTAGTTCCATTTGACTGAATGCCTGCAAGTAGTTGAAATCAATTTTGAAAGAAATTAGCATCCAAATTTAGTTTGGGATACTTCAGTGGTATCAAATCCATGTATCTTGCCAGCCTGTAGGGGTAAATATATTTTATTTCTATGCATCTGGGAAGATTTGATATAACCCATAGATACTTTACACGTAGTAGAGCTCAGTACGAGCGAGAGTTGGGTATAGGACAGGAACATATCATGGCAGAAGAACAAGGGAATGCTAGAAGAAATCAGGATGAGGTAGAAAGAGAGATGATGAGGACCCTCATCACTACTCAGCCCAGGATTGTTCAGGCTTTAGACTGATTACAGGTTACCATGGACTGTTTAGAGGTGGATAGACACAGAGGTAGGAGGAATAGATCAGTTTCAGTGATAGGTAGTCATCATACCCATCAGTCCAGTCAACATAGTCATCAGTCCCATTCTTCAGTGGGGAGCTCTCGTCATTTCTCCAGGCGAAATCATCATCATACACCTACTCCAAATAGACCATTACTACCTCAGTTTGTACCAGGTGGACAACCAGTACAGGTGGAGCCACCAGAGGTTGGGTTCTAAGAGTCCGTTTTGGTAGCCACAACAGAGTGGAGAGATTTACCCCCAGAGGTTAGGGAGGTTTTTCCTTTTCCCCAGTATTGTGCACAGCGTAGAGACACAACCAGATTCAGGGGAGATCGTGGTAATAGACCACCACAACAACATCATAATCATGACCTCAATAGAGCTATGGGGAAGATTACATTGGCTCCATATAATGGCTCTGGAGACACTAGTGCAAGAGCTTGGGTCCACAAGCTGGACATATATCTTTCTTTGAGGCCCATGCCTGAGCGTGAGGCCATTCAGTTTGTGGTGTTGCATTTAGAGGGGATTGCATATGATTGGTGGCACCATGGATTGGTCACCCAGGATCACGCCTTAGTTCACTCCTATGATGAGTTCACTAAGTGACTCATTGCACGGTTTGATCGTAAGGATACAAAACTTTACTATAGGGAGTTGGCTCATCTTAGACAGAGTGGTCACGTAGAAGATTATATTAATGAGTTTCAGTGTATTGCAGTTATGGTACCTAATATGCCTTAGAGACGAAGTGTGATGTTATTTATTGAGGGATTACAGGATAGACTTAAGGGACTAGTACATGCATTCCAACCAGCTACTCTTAAGGATGCCATTAATGTGACAATGAGATTGGATATTGTTCCCCCTTCTTATTAGGGTGATAAGAAAATAGCCACGGACTCTCGGCCTATATAGAAGGCCAACACGCCATAAAATAAAGAAGGGTCATCTTCTATAAATCCTTGGCTGAATTAGGAGACTAGGAATGACTTGAGGAGAAAAAAGTTATGTTTTTCCTGCAAAGATCCATGGGAACCAGGACACTGTTGCATGGGTAAAGGAAAGGTTCATTTGATTGAGGTAACTTCTGAGTGTGGAGATGAGGAGGTTCCTGATACTGATATTGAGGATAATACAGAAGATGTTGAGCAGGGTCAGACACAGTTGGAGTTAGACACCCCTGAGCCTTTGGCGTCAACCAAAGTAATTATGGCTACCCTCTCCAGTTATCCTAACTTTCATGCCTTTCGGTTGAAAGGTACACTTAAGGGTAAGTGGGTCATGAGCTTGGTAGATATAGGGGCTACACATAACTTCATTGATCGAAAGTTAGTGGGAAGGCGTGGATTACAGTATGAGAAGTTTGGTGGTTTTGGAGTAAAGCTGGCAGATGGTGCAGTTTTGGGTTGTACCAAACGGATTCCACATCTTAGTATTCAGATGGGGGATTACACTCTGACTGATGATTTTTATGTGTTTCCTCTAGAGGATTATGATGTGGTCTTGGGCATGCAGTGGTTACAGGGTATTGGGCGTTACATTATTGATCACCACCGTATGCAGTTAGAATTCCTTTCTGGGGGAAAGAAGATTATCTTGAGGGCAGCGGAAGATGGAGGACCTAAGGAGGTGTCATCTCACAGGATGGAGTCTCATTTTATGGGTGATGAGGTAAATGATTCTATTTGTTGCATTACATTTTCACTCCCAATTATGAGTCATCATTCTTATGGGGATTTGGAGAGCATGATAATCAGAGTAGCGCAGCAGTCTTCTACGAAGACTAAGGTATGTGTTGGTGAGTTTGCTAATTACATGTTGAGAATTATCACACTACTCTCTAGGAGAAATAAGGAGAATTTATTCACAGATATTTAGCAGCATGGTGTTTCTGATAGAAGAGTTTGCAATTTTTTGAGAATAATATAGGATCCTGGAAGTTGGTGTTGTGTATCAGGGGCGAATTGCTTGAGGACAAGCAATCTCCAGGAAGGGAGGACTGTAATGTTCCAAATTTTTTGAGAAAGTGATTTAATTAATTTAAGTTGTCCAAAATTAATACTACTTCAAAAAAGGATGACTTTAATTAATTAATTTTAATTAATATGGAAAAATAAATAAAATATTTTGGCTTCTTCTAGAAGTTTCCTGGGAGCCTTTAAAATAAGTTGAGGGCAAAGCAATTCATAGCTTTTGTTGCTAAAAATATTCTGAGTATTGTGAAGCTTGAATCTGTGATTCAGCTAAAATCTCTGAGGACGCAAACCTTCAACAGATTGGAGAAGAGTTGGACGAAAACCCAGTGCTTTTCAAGGGTGGATTCGTGACGGAATTCAAATTGTGCTTATTGATCAGATCTGGGGCTTTAGAGGGCATTCACTGGGTATATCAGGTGTTCAGCATATGCAGAGGTTTCCAGGTATTCATTCATTATATTTGATTTAAAATTTATATATATATATATATATATATATATATATATATATATATATATATATATATATATATATATATTTAGATCAGGTGCTGTATGAAATCCGCATAGATCGGTACCAGGCCGTACCAGCGGATTCAGAAAAGTGAAGAAGGGCACAGTTCGCAGTTGCAGGCCGCAGGGTATTATAGAGGCCGACATCGGCAGATCAGTGACCGACATCGACAGGTAGACCGACATCGGCCGATCAGTGACCGACATCGGCCGATCAGTGACCGACATCGGCAGGAAGATAGTCACAGGCAGGCAGAGATCAGACACAGGCAACTGACGATGGCAGTGTATCGATCGACGTCGGCAGAATAACCGACGTCGGCGACTGTGTTTTTTGGACACAGCAGCCCGAGCCGCACAGATCCAGGTTTTATTTGTAATTTGCTAGATTTCAAGACCCTATTTGTATTATTTTATGATATCTGGACTGTATTTGCAATTGCATTCAGATTTATATCATTGTATTGTTTTATCATTGGATATGGTAGTTCCATTTGACTGAATCCCTGCAAGTAGTTGAAATCAGTTTTGAAAGAAATTAGCATCCAAATTTAGTTTGGGATACTTCAAACTTGAACCCATGTGTTTGGATTTATAGAATCCACTTTGGTAGCTAAATCCTTTTGTTCTTCTCTATTAACCACCAGTTCAGCATGAAGATGGGCAAGCTCTTTCGAATTGTTGTTGCTAATAGAATTTAAGGTAGAAGAGAATTTAAATTCTACCAAGGAGGTTTCCAAAATGTTGATATGCTCAGATTGTTCAGCAATCAATTTATTTTGTCCCATGACAACTAAGGATAATTCCGATACTTGTTGCTTGAGGCCCTGGAATTGTTCTTCAAGAATTGTTACTCTATCAATGGGAGAGCTGGTCAATTTATTTGGAGATGCATTCAAATTAATCACTCCTTTATCCCATGTTATTAACTGTTCTGACATTGTAATTTACTTGAGAAATTTTGCCAAACAGTTGACATGTAAACTGTGTGTACCTGTTCCGATATGATCCTATTCGAAACTATAAAAATCTTAATTGTGTGTTAAAAGTGTTCTACAATAAAATACTAATTGTATGCAGTTTTTAATGGTTCTATGATTCTGACTTTGAGGCCGTGCGGCATGTGGGTAACCTTTTAAGGGGTATTTCGGGACTATAAACGGGCTAAGGATTATCGTTAACAAAGCTATTGAATGAAAAGAGGCGTATAGCTCAAAAGCTTGTGACAAAGAGGCCTGCCAAGTCTCTACAGCAGAGAGGCCTGCCGAATCTCAATGTAATTAATAGCATTAAATAATGACAGTCATGCAGATGTTGAACGCGGCCGTGAGTTTGCTGTAACTCTTGCCATGTGCCCACATCCTAAGAGAGGAGTATCTTTGCTGCACAATGCTACACTCAGTTCCCTGCCGGTTGCTTTTACCAGTGGCGATCAAAAGCAGAAAATGGAACCGTCAGGTGTGCATCGGAGGAAAAAGAGGAATGTTCAATCAGAGGAATAGGAATTAGCACACCATAATTGGGTCCGTTCCATCCTTATAAAAGTAGATATAATTCAGTCATTATCTCTGTAATGTTTTTATAATGCTGTATTCCAGAGACTTTTATATGTTTGAAGATTCCAAAGAAAAAACTCACTTGGCAGCCTCTATGATGAATGATTTTTAATTACCTACGACACCACCCCCTCAAAGTCAAGCATCCAATATTCGGCATAGGATGGAATCTGCGGCAGAGATATGTGCACTATCGTGACCACGAATCGCTTCCATACAAAATAACAAGTAAAGTAAAGTTATAGTTAATTGACGAAATAATAAATAAATGGATTTGAGAGTGGGGTTTTAACAAATATTGTTATTACATGTGGAGTTCGTTTACGCAGCGAAGCCTAGTATGATTTCACCTTAGGCATTAGCAATTGGAAAGGACACGGTGTTCCACAAGCTTATTACACTATTTAGGATGTCATGGTTCGCAAATGTCCAGCACGGAAATGGCAATGGCAGTGGTCTCAAATCAAACGATACGTGTCTCCCACATTGGTGGAATAGCGTACGTCTTTGTTTACTTGGTCTCAAACGATCGCAGACCCACAATGTGCCTCTCCCTCTCAATAACACTTTCTTCTCTTCTCTTCTCTTTATATATAGCAACGGGAGGGATGTGTAAATCAAGTAAGTGTTTTCATGGCGGCTGGCGATTCCGAAACGATGATTCTGGTTAGGGAGAAAGAAAAAGAGAAGAAAGTAGAGGAGATAATAGAAGAGTATGTTGGGGGAATGGGGTATGCGCAGGTGATGCATGTGTTTCTGGTGTCGCTGGCGTGGATTTTCGACTCGCAGCACACTCTGGTCACCATTTTCACAGACTCGCAGCCATCGTATCGTTGTGTTGAAGTTGAAAGCAAATGCTCCTCCTCAATTTGTGACATGGATAATGGGTCGTGGGAGTGGGTTGGAGGGAAACGGAGTTCCATAATTGCAGAGTGGGATCTGGTTTGCCACGATAACTTCAAAGGAGGACTCCCCGCATCCATATTCTTCATCGGATCTTTTCTAGGTCATTTATCCAATTCTACTTCCTTTGTTTTTTTTTAATTTCCTACAAGATTAAGATGTACCTAAGATTAAGATTAATTATATGCGCAGGGTCACCCATCCTTGGACGGTTGGCAGATTCCCATTTGGGCAGAAAACGGACGTTGATGGTGTCATGCATGCTAACGGCGGGCACTGGACTCCTCACTGCACTTTCTCCGAACTTTTGGATATACGCTCTGCTGCGCTTTGCAAATGGGTTTTCGCGTGCAGGCATTGGAATGACTTGTTTGGTGTTATCGACAGAGGCAGTGGGTCGCAAATGGAGAGGGCAGGTGGGGCAATATGGATTCTTCTTCTTTACGGTAGGCTTCCTTGCATTGCCCGCCATGGCATACCTCACTCGCTTCTCCTAGCGTGACACATACGTTTTCATCTCCATACCACCGCTGCTTTACTGTATTGCTGTCCTCCCATTAATTTCCGACTCCCCGAGGTGGCTGGCGATCAGAGGACGAGATGAGGAAGCATTGGATATCTTGGCAAATATGGCCCAGTTAAATGGCAGGCATTTACCAGCCGATATAGTAATACGTGGGTCGGATGCAGGCAAGTCGCAAGAGACGGAGAGGCTGTGGTCAGCAGGGTGGGCTCGCAGGAGGATGGTTCTAGTAATGGCGATCGGGTTAGGGATTGGATTCGTTTACTATGGCATTCAGCTCAACGTCGAAAATCTCAATTTCAATGTATATCTGACGGTGGCGGTGAATGCGGTGATGGAGATCCCTGCCGTGTTTCTTGGATCTCTGCTCTTGACGTACATGGATCGTCGGATACTGGTGGCCTTCGTGAGTGCAGTGGCTGGACTCTCTTGTATGCTCTGCGCTCTCCTTAAGGAGAAGGGGAGTTGGCTTCAGCTTATAGCGGAGTCTGTTGGTTTCATGGCGGTGTCCACAGCGTTCGACGTAATGTATGTATACAGTGTTGAGCTGTTTCCGACGAATGTGAGGAACCAGGCTGTATCGATGCTTCGGCAGGCGTTGATGACGGGGGCAGCGATGGCGCCCCTGCTGGTGATGTTCGGGCGAATCAATGCCTCCCTCTCTTTCCTTGTGTTTGGCGTGGTGGCATTTATGAGCGCCCTCCTAACCCTTTACCTTGCTGAAACAAGGAACAGTCCTCTTTACGAAACACTGGAGCAGCAACACGCAGACGAACATCACCTGCAATTGCAACCCAATTCGGTTCTCCTATAAAATCAGGGCCTCCTTCCTTTGCTTCCTTAAACCTAATTATGATATATATTTTTATTTTGTTCTGTTTTATTTAAAGGTGAATGTAAAGTAGCCACTAAGTGGTGTTAACTTTCTAACATGCAAAAATGTTAAAACACTTTGCATGTTTTCATATCAAGGACCAACATACCAACTAATATTCACTACATATTTATGTCGAATATTATGACAGAAAAGTATATTTGAAATGAAATTTTATTAAAAAAAACACTTGATAAAATATAAATGTTAAGTTGTTGAGATATTTTTCTTGATAATTTCTGATTGTTGAATAGAATAATGAGTTTATTTGTACCCAAATTAGCGTTAAAGAAAGCATTTTAAAGTTGAACTATGAAACAAAGAGTTTTGTTAACAACTCTCAAGGAAGTTAATTCTATGTTGGGTCATCTCTTTAATAAATAGATTTACACATCTTCGATTTTCATAATGAATAAGATCACGTAGAATGCCTTTATTTCTATTTAAAAACCAATAAGAACTACGACATATCTCATAATACACTGGACACCTAAATACAAAATACTCCTCTAATTTCAATTCATTATTACAAAATTTACTTATATGTTCATGCCATAGAAAGAAATTATTTTGACTTCAAGCAACATGACGAGATCATACTTGCAACTAACTCAAATGAAAACTCAAACCAAAAGAGAGCTTGATGTATTTGGGATTAATAATACATCCATCTTCTATTTGAAGATAGTGCTCCAATTAGTGATGCATTTTTATTGACAATGGTTCTAATGGTTTTATCCAAGTCAATTTTATGTTTAATTTATACATCACATACCTAATGGCTTTATGATTATCTCCTTTAAACATATAGGGAGCATTAATGGAAATTGTATTAGGAGGAAATTAATTGATATCAATACAAATTCCCTATAGGAAAGACGAAGATTGAGCATGCCAAGTATTCTTGATTCTTTGTTCACATAACTTCATAGATGATTGAATAACTTTGAATGGATATCTATTATGCTCAATTGTTGTGTCTATCATAAATATTAATTTGTGAAGTAACATCACTACATGGAAAATAATAATATTATGAAGGAGATGGATGTTGAATTTGGTAAAAAAAAATTGTATGTGGAACTGACTTTTTTACTCACAAGTTTTTGGACAACATAGATAATGAATGTTATCAACCCAATCCAAACTAGTACTACAAAGTCTAAACCCTAAAATATCATAGCCATATAATACTATTAGTGACACTAAAGTTTTAAAGATACACAATTTTACTTTAGCATCATGAAACTAAAGCTGGAAGCATTATCTTTCAAGTGTACTAAGTGTAACATACCCTTTGCATAATCTCTCTTCTACAACAAAGAGCGTATTAAAGGAAGGTCCTTTGAAAGACACACCAAAGTAAGTATAGTAGAAAAATACTTTAACCAAACTTCTTTTATAAATGAAATTAGTTGTCTATTATTTTTTTATTAGTTGTGTTGAAAACTATTACCTTTATTTTACTCAAGTTCACTTGTAAACCATGAACATCACAAAGTGAGCATATAATGTCAAGATGCCTTTGTAACCTTGTAACATTATATGACATGAGAATAATATGATTAAAAATAATAAAATAGTGATTATTATATCATAAAGAACACATCTATCACCTATTTATCCTAAAATTATAATGATATCCTCTAATTCATCCATGTAAAGACCAAACAAAGTAGGATAAAGTGGGCAACCTTTTTTGACACCCATGGTGCTATTGACATCTTTTGTAAAACCAATAGGGATTTAAACTTGTACAACCACATTCTTATAGAGTTTCATCATAAGGACAACCAAATGTTTTATAATATGTATATCTCAAACATATTAGATTAAAAGTTGTATGTGAATAGTGTCAATTAGCTTCTGAAAATTAAAAAAACAATAGTAAACATTATGCTTGTGTGTTATCAAGATTCTTTGATTACAACTCTAAGACTTAATATCTAGTATGTTTTTTCAATGCTTCCATCTAAAACCTATTTTTCCTTTTTCTTAAAATTTCTTAGACTCCAAAAATATAGAAATCAAACTGTCCAACACTATAGCAAATAGCTTAATCAATGTGTGACTAAACATGATATTTTTATAATTATTTGGATCTTGTTGGTTTCATGATTTTAAAACCAACATGGAGCTAATTGAGTAAAAATATCATCCTTACATTTAGCACAAATTAAATAATATACAAATGTACATAGGATGAATTAGATGATATGAGACATCCATGTAGATGGGAATCGATGAGAAGCCTCTCTATGAAAAAGATTAATAATGGATATTACTAGGAGAGTTGAACTATGCTGAAGAATTTTGATCTTAATTGTTAAATGACAATTGATTTATGTGTCTTGAGTTTGAATATATCTTGTAATATTATATAATTTATGAATATTTACTTACCCTATATTTTTTCCCACTAAAATTGATACTTGGTTTGGAATGTCATAGAGCGAAGATGCATAAATTAGACCAAGTATCTTTTTTAGATATGGTACATGAGGATTTCCTTAGAAGGAAGGTTTTATAAAATAATTTAGCATTGAATCTTAATAGTTGAGTATATCTCTTTTTTTCTTATTTAGATATAAAATTTTATTTTTCCATAAGATATGAAAATATATTTTTTGAATAGACTCCTTCATATGGGGATGTTGGCAATTAATGTGTGTCATAATCCTATGGAGATATATACAACTACTTATTAACTAAGCATTACACGATGATAATATTTATGTGTGAAGTGTTGATATAGGAGATGGAAAGCTAAAGGAGGAACCAAGATAGGCCACAAGACACAATCCATAAATCAATTCAGTTTTCCCTTCTTCTAGCACCATTTAAAGTATATGTTGATGTGATTTTTATGCACACCAAAGATCTCATGGGTTTTCACCCTCTCATTTTAGAATTGTTGCTAATTTTTCAGGGCTTGAGTTTCAAGTTTTAAATCTCCTATATTGCCTTCATGGACTAGAAACATGTGACCTACAACCTAACAAGGGAGATTCACCCAAGTTATCATAACAACATCCTTAGATGCATATTTACAGTGATGTTATAATACAACAACCAGATCTCATAAAAATTTTAAAAAAGGAGGGGAGGGTAAGGCAAAAAATAAGGTTCAAATTTTAGCTAAGTAGTGATCTTGCTTAAACAACACCTTTTAGATCTACTGCAAAGTAATAAACATTATTCAGATATATTCATGCACATAGATTAGAATAAACACAAAATAAGAGTCTAAGGGACAATGATTATGAGTTAATCTCAAAAGTATCTCTTTGTAACATAATTTGATTACATAAAATAACCAAAAACACATTCTATTTTAATACAAATTTCACAAAGATCTAGTTTCCAATAGAAAATAACATTCATCGCATCTAACTAAAATAAAAGAGATTAGGGGATAGCTAATTGAAATGATCAAAATAACATAAATGCACATTATATCCTACTCATAATAAGTAAAATAAATATCTATGGTAATCATTTAAAGCTCAAAAATCATGCAACATTAGTCTAAATTTGAAAATGAATAAAACCAAAATAGACAAAGAAAAACCCATGAATATTCCACCATAATTTTGAAGTTATCTCTTTACATTCTATTAGAATCTCCCTTATCTTGGAGCTAACTAATGATCATGCAAACTAGTGATGTAATCTAATAAGCCAAGGATAGAGCCACCATTATAGTGTTTACCAACATTGTTTATATAGAGACCAATTCTATAGTCAAAAGGCCAAATTCCACTTATGGTTATGGAGGTAAAGTTTTTTACAAGGATCAATAAAACACATGTAATAGACAAAAAAAAGGAAGTGGACATAGTTGGATAATAACATGATGGGTTATTCCATTGTGACCACCTAAAAATTATATGTCACTTCAAAAGTCTTATTGTATATTTAATTATTTTATAAACGCATAATAATATCTTACAAAGGATCCATGCAATCATGGCTCTCCCAGGATCAATAAATGTATTCACCTTCCAATGTCATAAATAATAACAATGACTGACTGTAGGTTTTTAAAACACATACGAATATTATGGTTTGACAGGTGGTGACAATCATCAAATTTGAATTTGTTTCCTTAGAGTGACATGGTCTTTATGTTTGACAACTTGGCACATTCATGTCCTTATTTACATTATTTCTTATGTGACACCATATTGCATAATCAGAGCCTTGTTTTGAGATTTTTAATACAAATCCCCTTTCATTTTTTTGAATGATGTGGTCATGAAAAGTTGGTGTAGAACTTTAAGGACACTTGCCTCTATAAATTCTCCTGGCTCTAATTTTTGAATTTTAATAATTTTTATGATATCTGATTTACTTGTCTCTAACAGGTAATCTGATTGTCTCTTGTTACCCTTGATCACTCTTACCTTTTCTAGGCACCTAAGCCTCTTTGCATACATAGTTATCTTCTCTCACTTGAAGAAATATCAAAACTTCATCATCCTATGCACTCTCTCCTCTTAGGAAAAACACCATCCTCTCATACAAAATTTTCATCACTTCACTCTTTGGTCTTACTTCAAGCTTGCTCATTCTTTGATATAGGTTCATAGGCTTAACAACTTAATAATTGATCCCATGGTTCTTGTCTCCATATTAGGGATCATATAGCCATAAAAATACCTATTCTAAAATCCCTTAAACATCTAATCATAATACTCAATCCCAAATCTAGAACTCTCACATAACTCACTCTTTCATCTTTAAGACCTATTTTCTTATAGCCTTATTTTTGCATTAAACTTGTTGGTTTGAACAAAATACAAAATGTATAGACAAAATAAACACCTTTTTGGATACCCTTTATCCCCTTACAACTTCACCTAAAATTTTAGGACATAAATCTTAAGTTATATCTACTAACTTAACACACCCTTTTGTCAATTAGGTCTCTTTAGGCCTACTTCAAGCACACAGACTAGATACCATAATGTACATTCAAGTACTGACTTAAAACCAAAAAAATAATATATAGAATTTAAAAACACATAAGAATCCAAATTTTTATCAAATTTGGTAGGTAGAAACAAAAGTTAATCTAGTTGCAAGTTTGAAACCCTAGTGTAGGTTTTGACATCCCTGTGTAAGGCTGAGAGCTTACAAAATGGTATAGAATGAGTTTTATACTAGTTAAAACACTCATAAGACCTGGTTTAGGTCTATTATTCTTATCTTCAACTTCTCCAATGGTTTTTAGGTCATTAAAAATCACTAAATGTTTCCAATATGCAAGATGATAGAATTTTGAGTGTTACATAGGAGTGTGTGTGAAGGTTTCATTAGAATATTGAACTTTAATGGATTTATAAGGATAAAAAGTGATTAACCTAAACAAATATTAAATATAAAAAATGTTTATGATCCAAACAATTAAGAACCATTTAAAAATCCATCAATAAGGCATCACTTACTTGTCATTCTTGACTATACATGAGCATAATTATTCCTAAATGGACTGTGTTGTATATGAACCCATTTTATCTATAAAATGATTAAATTAACCAATTATATGTAAATAGAAATATATATAATATTTATCACATGCCATTAATCTCATGGAAGCATAAAAAATACCATCTAAAACCTTCTTTTATTCTTTGATCTCATTGTTCATACAACCATCAAAACACAAAATTTGTAAAGGAAGGTGGAGTACATTAAAATATTGATCTCTCTTGTTTTATATTTATCTCATAAAATTTATCCTCTCCTAATACTATACAACAACTCTCCCCCTCTCCTACATGTAATTCCAACCTCTTATCACACCAAACATGCAAGAAAACTTCTTTACAAGGCCATGTCCATGTAGGGTGGTAGTTACAAACTCAATTTTATTGGATTATATTATTATTTTATGCCAGGTACATTGAACACCATTAAAACATACTCCTAGGACCAACTATGATCTTACACAAACAATAATCAAAATTTACAATTCAAAAACAACCCAAAATACCACTCAAGAGCCTAGTTAGAAATTCAATTTTTTAAATTCCCTTTTTGGTGGGAAACTCTAAATAGGCTAGCAACACATAATATAAAGACTCTCATTGACTCCAATGCACCCTAGGATACCCTAAAAGACCTGTCACACTTCATCAAACTAAAAATGATCATCATGAAACAATTAAATACACTAACATCATATGTTGCCTTGTGATGCTCTGCATCACAAGTGTCATCTTCTAATTATTTTGCATTATGTAAAGTATATAATTACACTCCAAAGACCCAAAAAATGAAGACACATGGATTTTTTTATTGGTTTGTATGCTCAAAAAGACATGAGCCTTAAAACACAGTGTGCTTCCCTTTGATTTTATGATGTTGTGAGAATGTGTTACATGGAACTAAAAAATGACACATGGTGGTTTATGATAGATTTACATACCTACATACTATGTCAAAAATTCCTTATTTAATAACCTACAATGTTTTGAGTGAATGAAATGTTGAAAACTTAAAAGTTTTGATTAATTTATAAGTGTTGGTTGCCGTAAACTTTCTTTGTCAAGTCATGAAGATGTGAGATTGTGAGAAGATGACGCATAACATTGCTCAAAGACTCAAACCCTTTGTAAATTTACCATTTTATAGATTTGAATGCAATTATTTTGAATCTAAGAATATGTTCCATGTGGAATAGAAGAGTCAAGTCATTTCATTCAAATTATGTGATGATTTACAAAGTTGAAAATGCATGACAAGTGGTAAGCTAGGACTGACTGTGAAGAAATGTAAAAAAGTGCTAAGTCTAAATGTTATGAATAAGTACGAGGAAGTGTGAAAACCTAAAAATAAGTCCTTTAAGTTTGTATAACAAAGAATAGAATTTAGTGATCAAAATTCATAAAATTTTATAAAGAAAAGATGACCTGTGAAACAATGTGAAAGAAAAAAAATGAGTCTATCATAAATCCTTGAAAATACTTTAGCACAAATTTTCCAAACTATTGTAAAATCATGACAAAACATAGCAAAAACCTATAGTAATAGTTTCTAAACAAAACATGTATTTTCGAGATGTCCAAATTGAAATAAGATGTAGGACAATCATTAGTATTTGTTAGAACAAGATTTTATAAATCAAAGACTTATTGGACCTAAACAATAAAATTTTAAAAATTATTCTCATGAGGTCTTCAATGCTTGACATATTTTGTTGTTATGATTGTGGGTCTACATTCAGAAAAGAATGGGGCATGTTTGTCACAATAAATAGTGAGTTATATGGGTAAAACATCGTTAAATGTTTATAACTCATAATTTTTGGGTTTGCCTTAGATAAACAAAATAGACTACAAGAGAATCTTTCATATTATCAAAGAAAAATAAGACATTTGAGTTTTTTTTTAGAACATAACATATTAGGTTTTAATATCTTCAATAAGTCAACTTGCGTGAAGAGTGATTCATATAGCTTTTATCTTTGAGGTTTTTAATATAGCACAAGATTAAATTTCATGATTATAAATTTTGAAAGGTGCTTCATTTTATTCATTTATTGGTTGGGGGAGGCCTAGGAATTACTCTAATACTAGCCATGCATCTATAACCCTAATAGAAATACCTTTGGCTCCAATCTAGGCCTTGCTCCATTGCCATTTGGGTATCGATAGCTTTGGTCAAGGTTACCCGAATCACCCTTTCTTAGGATAAAACTTTTAATTTTATTTTGACATTTATATTCCCATTTTAATTTTGATATTGTCTTTATTTACTTTAAGATGGTTGGAAACCAAGATAGCTAAGGTAAAGGGATTAACATATAAAAGTTCTTGTCATGAAGGATTTGTCTTTTTTTTGTTTCATATACCTCAAGGTAACTCTTTAATGTGTCAAAGTTCAGTGTTGACCTCCATTTAGTAATAAAAATGTTCTTAATTCATATGTTGATGCTTATATCAATTGTCCTATTTTAAGTTAAGAATGTAAAATAGTTTTCCATGGTATTTTCTATCTAAAATAGAACTAGAACCTTCCAAATTTTCAACTCTTTACAGTGGATCCATTTCCCCTTTAGCCAATCTAAAAGTGTTTATGGGATTTCATGCCATGACATCGAATGAAGTAGGAACCTAGCCAATAAAAACACTATGAGGAAGTGGAAGGAAAATATTTTATATTTCATTCCAAACCACTCATTGAGAACTTTGAAATCGATGAAAATAGGGAAGGGAAAACCAATATAAATAAAATTGATACAAAAATAAATAGAAAATAAGGAGGAAAAAAATAAATTGAAATTAAATTAATCTAAGTATACCCTAAGTTTACATTATTCATAAACTAATAATTTACATTCAAGGCTAGAAGGATAGACCTGGAAACTTTACATGAAACATTTATAAATTATTATCAAGATCAAGCTTTCAATTTTCATGGTTCTCAGCTTAGAAAAAGTATCCTTATATTTTTTCCAAAATTTATTCAATTTATACATCTCAAATCCAAGAATATTCATCAGCATACATTTCACATAATGAAACTCATCAAACATGAAATCAATAGAATAATTGGGCTTAGGTAAACATACCTTAAAGTCAGGCCAAATAAATTTATGAAATTATTTTACTTGACCCTCTGTGATATTTGGAAATGGAGGCACTGTGGATCATAATCCACATTTCAAAGTTTTGAAAAATTTGGCTTTTTGTCATGGACATGTTTGGTGAGTTAGGCAAATGGTGCATTGGCCTCCTCTTTCCCAAGTTCCTTTTGTTTATTTTTTGGCTAAGTCTCAGCTCTTTTCAATGCTTCCACATGGCACTTCGATGCTCATTATTCATGAAAGGGTTCCCAACTTGCCCAGGAGTAGCACCAACTCGACAAGTGGCATCATGATGCTTATCCAAGGCAAGTTTATTTTTATCAAAACTTTGAATAGTGCCATTGTCTGATGAAATAATGGGTAGAACCCACTATGTAGTTATAATGAAAAGGAAGCAAAATTTCCACATGGAACATCTACGTTCATTCTTTACAAGGGAGTTATCAACTTCCCCAGGAGCAGTGTTAGCTTGCCACATGGTGGCTCCACATGCTACTTATTAAAAAATGATAAAAGGGATTTAAAGGAGAACACTCATGCCTCAGAGTGCCATGTGTCATCCGAATATTCCTTGAGAGTAAAGTTTTTCCTATTAGAGCTTTAAGTTACGCCATTGGCCAAAGGAAGTGGGCCCCATTTATAACAAGAATTCTAGAGGTAGTTTTAAAGGTAGACACGTGTCACCATGGCACTTCTTCTAAGAGTCATGGGAATCATGAAGCATAGAGGTTGCATCATATCTAATATTTTAGAACTGACTTCACTCATGACCTGAAGCTCCCCATTTTAGTTGTAATGGCCTCATCATGAGTGTGAGTGTCAGGTTCCAGGTGTCATTTCCTCATGAGGCCATTGTGCCTATATATTAAGGGTTATTTTATTTTGGAAGGGGGTGGACATTAGATAATGGTTTTTTCACTTTTATCGGAGGGTAACCATTGTAATAATTTAATTTTGAATAGGAATAGTAGCAGTGATTATTTTTCATTTCATGACCTTAGCAAGTACCCCTCATGAGAATGATTGAATATTGTATATTGTGCCTTTGGGCCTTTTGTAATTTACTTTCCACCTAATAATGAAGAGGATATGGTGTTCTATGTTAAATTAAATGGAGTCTATTGTTGTTTATTATTTTTATTTTTTGCTTCTATAGTATGGGCTTTTTGTTTATGTTGTAGGCATTAAATCATGCATATCCTATTTTAAATTGTCTATAGTGTTTCAAGGGTTCAAGCTATTATATGCAATTTTAGGAGTAAATACATTATAAATCTCAGTGTATCACCTTAGTTAGCTTTACTTTAGTTTTATTTGCATTCCCTTTTCACCCTTTTCATCCCCAATTAATACGAGGAGCTAACTTCTAAAATCGTCAAGTTCACTTTACAGATCACTTTAATCCCACATCTATAAAGCTTCACATAAGAAGTTGTTTACCAAGAGCGAGAGCTTTAGGCATCAACAATTTTCTTTTTTGGCATGGCTGGTGGGACACTTCCCCCATAATTACCTAATTATAAGTTAGAGTTTATGAGCCATAGGCTCATCACAAGATCATAAACAACATAGAATCCAAGCTTGTTACTACCACCTCTGGTAGCTATAACTCATCAAAGAACTAAACCGTCTAGTGTAACACAATAACCATAGTAAATGGTGATCCCAGGACCACCAAGAAAATTTATAGCATGGAATAGTGGCAATCTACTCATCCCACTGGTAGCCTTGGCTATATGGAATCATATTCTTGTTAATGCCTTAAAAAAACTCCCTAAATTCATAGGGGAAGATTTCAAAATCACAACAAAACATTTTCAATATGTCACCAATGTTTCTACTATGTATTATGTCACACAACAGAACACAGACTTAAGTCTATTATCCACCTCTTTCAAAGGGTGAGATCTTGAATAGTATCAGTCCTTGCTGCCTAACTCCATTGCCACCTAGGATGACTTAGGAAATAGATTCTTTAAATGATTTAATGAGAAAGCAAACTAGTTATCTCTTCTATAATTACTAATCACTATTAAAATATCCCAGTAAGAGGTTATTATCAATTTTAATACCAGGTTTGATAAGACCTATAAAATAATCCCAATAATATCTCAACCACCTATGAGTACTGCCATCATCTTTTACCTTAAGGCTTTAAACTTAGACACAGCGGTTATGATTCAATCCCTTAGGGGATAGGCATTGTTGGATGTGTATGAATTAGCTATTAGAATAGAGAACAATCTAATAGATTCTGATAAACTTCCCCCATGACCACTAATGCCCATGTTCCTAGAAATATCCATTATTCCATAAGAGGAAGCTCCAAGCACCTTGTAATCACCTCTTTCCATGTATGTATATCGACCTACCCAAATGAGCACATCCACTTTGTCTACACTAGCTTTGGAGATGAACAACATAAAGAGAATCCTACAAAACTTCTCAAATAAGATCATAAATCTCAAAAGTCATCAATCTACACCCTTAAATCCCCCTTACCATAATTACTAGAATGGAAGAGAATTGTATTAGCATAACTAGTACCAGGAAAGGCAAAGGCTGAATCATCAAGTACCAAACAATCAAGTGTGACCTGTAAATCAAATTGTCCTAGTTATTGATCCTTTGTAAATGGTCCTACCAAATTCAAATAGGGAATTAGTCACTGGCCAAAACAACTTGGTGGATGAATTGAATTCATGGTGCTTCCCATGTAATGACATGCATATGCCTCTGAATTACCCAAGAGGTAATCCACAATAAAAGGTTGTTGAACAACGAAGATAAGGGAACATATCCAACTCAACTCCTTATGAATACCAGTCCCTAGATATTAAAAATGTTGTCCTAATGGCTTAAATGCAAAGTATATCCTTAGAGCAAGAAGAAGAGATAATATCAGAATATGCACTTTTCTTTTTGATAGAAGGTGAAGATGCAGTTTATGTAAGTGAGATCCCTTCACTAAAGGGCCCACAAGTCTAATCAAACTATTACACCTAATCCAAGAAGAGACTGATTGAGACCTCAAAATCCTTCATAAGGCCTAAAGTGAATTTTTCAAAAACATTTGCATCCCAACATCAGCCCTTACATATTAAAAGTGGGGTGAAATAACATAGAATAAGGTAAAAGACCCCAAGGTCTGACCTCGAGGGTCATTTAATGTGTTAGAACAACTAAACAAGGCCCCAACCAATGTTTTTCTCTAGGATGTCTTATTTATTCCCAAGCAAAAATCTCTACTGCAAGAGGCCTTAGAAGACTAGGAAAAACCTATGTGATCTAGCCTAACTACAGAGTTAACATAAAATAACGGAAAGAAAGCTGACGATAGTGTACCATATACATTCATCAACTCCAAGGCAAGTATAAGTAAAATAAAGCATACCCCATTTTACTTAACTCTTATTATGGTAAATAAGTTGTTGCACAATTCCATGATTGATTCTAGTGCCAACACCATAGTGATGCCCAAAAAGATTGCAGATGCATTATAACTTCAATATGAACCCTTGAATAAAGGGGTAATGCAGTTAGATGGGAAGAAATTTTATACCATAGGTACTATTAGGGCTCTTCCCCTAATTTTTTACTCTTGTCCTAATATCACAATCACCCAATAATTTATGATAATATACATCCTACTAGTATTTGGGTTATGTCTATCAAGATATTTCATCACCAAGGTAGGCAAATACTTATCTTTGGATTGGTCTCACTTGATCCTAAGGACCAAATATGGCTTGAAATTAAAAGTTTTGTCCAAACCATAACATTTAGAGCACATAACCGATGATGCTATGATGAATGTTGAAGTGATGCACACCTCTTTCTTTAAGAAAGAGATGTATTGCATGGAAATGCTCAAGGAAGAAAGAGTGATAGATAACAGGAACGCAGAGGAGGAATTCCTTATAAATAAATTCATCAAGAATGATCCATTCGTAAACTTTTATACCACTAGCCTCAAGAATTATGTAATCCATGATGAGGATCAATCCATCTCCAAAGTCACAAAGTGAAAGGAGGATCAGAGCAAGGAACTTGAAAATGAGTTCAAATTCTAGACTCTACACTACAATGGTGTAAAATTCAAAATTGACTATGGAGCTGGTATCTGATTGATGTCTCCATCTAGAGAAGAGGCCCTTATGGCCTTCTCCTTCTAATTTATTTACACCAATAATGAATCCAAATATGAAGCCATGGTCCATGGCCTTAGCATTGATGAGTGAATGGACATGAAGTAGTTAAAAGTGTTCAGAGACTTTGAACTAATAGTGGTAAAGCAAGTAAGAGGAGTCATGGCTACAAATAATGTCTGCATGAGTTCTTACCACCATATGATATGGGATTTTATCAAAGCATTTGAAAAATTCAATATCCAAATCATCCTTAGGTCCATGAATGCTCAAGCAGATAAAATGGTGGTAACAAACTCCTAGTTTGATCTGATAATTGATTTGATCACCAATGAACAAGCAATATGGGTGATTATTAGACCTACCATTCCAAATAATGATTAGAAATGGAAAGTATTGGAGATAAATGCCCAAATTGTCATGCTTCTTTATCAACCATGTGAGTGTATGGAGCAGTTGTAGTTGAAGATCGAAGAAGCTTATGGGGATCAAATCATACAACTAAAGTCTAATAAACTTCCAAAGGGGTTGATCATCATAGAGAATATATTTGATTCTAATGGTGTGAGAAGTGACAAAAGGAAGTTTGTTGCATAAAAAATTGACTACTCTGAGCTTGATGTAGGAGGAAGGAAACTAAAAGTGGGGAAAGAAGTTTTCAAAGAAGATAAGGAGTGATTGATATCCTTATGTAATTAATATGAAGGGTTTATGGCATGGACCTATGATGATTTGAAAGGGTATGATTATGAGGTCATCAATCACACCATAGATCTAGTTGAAATATCCAAGCTAGTCTACCAAAAGCAAAGGCCAGTAAACCCAAAAATTGAGTCTCTTATGGCTCAAGAACTGAAAAAATTGATCAAATCAAGGATCATATACCCAATCAAGTATTCGAATTGGGTATACAACCTAGTTCCATTTATAAAAAAGAATGGAGAAATAAGGCTATGCATAGACTTTAGATACTTGAACAAAGTGTCTCTAAAATATAATAACCCCCTTCTTCTATGGAATAGATCCTCCAAATACTAACAAGTGCAAAAATGTTCTCTTTATTATATGGGTTCTCAGGATATAACTAGGTATGGGTTAATGAGGAGTACTAACACAAAACCACTTTCACTAAAAAGTGGGGAACCTTTACGTATACAAAGATGCCTTTCACCCTCTCTAATGTAGGGGCCACCTTCTAATGATCCATACACATAAATTTTCAAGGCCTTATCAATCAAATCATCCTCATCTATCTGGATGATATTATGGTGTTATCCAAGAAAAAGGAAGATCATTTTGATCATTTGGAGAAGATTTTTTAGAAGTGATAAGATTTATAGGTATCCCTCAACCCCCAAAAATGCACCTTTAGTGTCCTACAAGGCAAGCTGCTAGAATACATGGTATATAAATAAGGCATCTCTATTGATCCAAAAAGAGTGAAGGCCATCAGGGACTTGGCCTTACCAGTAAAAAATAAGGGAGTCTAGTCCTTCCTTGGAAATATTAACTTTGTCATCCAATTCATATATGACTTCATAGGGTTAGTGTTGATGATGAAGAAAGACCAAGCTTTTAAATGGACTATCGAAGGGAGGACAACATTTTCCAAGATCAAGGAAGCAATATCCACCACTCTCGTGCTAGTTAATTATGACTTCTCTAAGGATTTCATCATGTATGTTTATGGTAATGAACATAGCTTAGAAACTATGTTAACTTATAAGGAAGATGAAGGGAAGGGTGAAAAACCTATTGCTTTCTATTCAAGAACCTTGCGAGGGTATGAGACTAGATATAATTTTATTCAGAAGAAAGCTTTCTCCATCATCAAAGGCCTCAAGAAATTTAGACACCTAATGGTAGGAAGCAAGATAATGATATATGTGGTACATTTCAGCGTCATATAATACATAATGGAATGAGATATCATATAAAAGAGAGATAATTAGATCACTAAGATCCTAGAATATGATGTTGAAGTCAAGCCAACCAAGGTGATCTAAGGAAAAGGGCTTTATGATTATCTATCCCAATACATAGATGTCTTGACAGAAGAACAAGATACATCAGAAATGATTTCAGTAAGTCAATATGAAATTTATAGGTCTTGGGTCATTAAGAGGACTTATTTTATGCAAACTAGCTGATATCCAGATGACCTCCCCACACATAAAAAATATTCTATAGGCTGTAAGAGGCTAGTTACACACTAGTCCAGGGAGTCATTTTTAGAAGGAACTTTGATGAAAGACTTATCTGATGTGTCAACAATAACCAAGCCATACAAATCCTATAGGATATGCATTTTATCCCTCAGGGTGATCATTTCTTAGACAATACAAACCACAACCAAGATCATGCATGTAAGATATTATTGGTCGACTATGTTCTTAAATTACCACCAGGAGGTGAAAAAAACTTGTAGTGCTAGTTTTTTATAGGCAAGTGAAATAATTCATCCATGCCACTAAACCCAATTATGATCGATGAGCCTTTTAAATAGTGGGGATTGGATTTCATTGGGATGATCAATCCCTTGTCTAGCACAAGCCACAAGTGAATACTCATAGCCTCAAATTAATTCATGAGATGGACTATAGTATCCCCTTTGAAAGAGGCAACTGATAATGTGATCCTCAACTTCTTGGAGGAACTGGTCGTAAGGTTTGGCCCTCAAAAAATGATCATATCCAACAATGTAAAAGCCTTCCTCGGCTCAAATATTTTAGAATTTTCACTCAAAAATGGCATCTTCCTTAAGACTTCATCCAACTACTACCCATAAGGGAATGGGCTAGATGAATCAATAAATAAGAACCTCATAAGGTTAATCAAGAAGATAGGCACTGAGTGACAAATGGAGTGGCATCATCATGTGAAGATAACTCTATGGTTTGATTGAATAACTCATAAGCAAATTTTGAAGACATCCCCTTAAGAATTAGTGTATAGGAAGGAAGTGGTCATGCCCATCTCAATGGAGATTCCTACTCTACAGTGTTTGAAAGTAGTATAAATAGAGGGAAATGGAGAAATAGAGGTTAGGTTGGTGGAATTGCTCAGCCTCTAAGAAGTGAGAGAATAAGCCAGTGATGTTAAGGTCATCCAATAATAGGTATTAAAGAGATGGTTTGACAAGAAGTCATCTGACCCAAGCTTCAATCTAGGAGACTTGGTTCTAAAATATGATGAAAGGGCCATGAAACTAGGGCAACATGTAAAGTTTGATTCCCTATGGAGCTTCCCCTTTTACATCATTTTCAATAGATAAGGTAATGTTTTTGAGTTAGAAGATGAAGAAGGAAATTACTTAGAGATTTTGGTTAGCAAAATACAATTGACTCCCTTTAATTGATTTATTAGCGCCACCTTTGTACATAGTTAATTTTCCCTTTTGTTAGTTGGTTTCCCTCTTTTATTGTTGTTTTTGTTGTTGTTTCCTTTCCAATAAGTTCCATTGACATAATTTATTGTTATCTGATGCCAAGTGTTCACTACTTGGATCCCCTTATTTTGAATCATCCACTGATAGATAGTTATCTACCCCACTACCCTTGTAATTAATTTCAAATTCACCCAATTGCATGATCTCCCATAAGGATTACCACAAAATATCTTACGAGTGGCTCCTCAAGCGTGCATGTTACCCTTCTCATTTATGGGTGCCCAAATTAAAAAAGCTTCATGATGATCATGCTAGAAGGGGTGGGCTATAAATATGTACCTCCTAATTGAGTCAAACATTTAAACACACTAAGAGCTTTCAAGAGTTTCTAAAAGTATTGAGCTAAGCAGAGCATCTGAGTGAAGAATTGAGAAAAAATTGTGATTAGAATTATGTGAAGAATCGCTATCAAATCCATTTATTCTAAAGTTCATTTGGAAAAGTTATAAGATGGAGAATTCTCCATCCTCACCCAGTGGAGGGCACCCTAAAAAACAAATAACTTGTAGATTAAGTGGTCACATAGACCTTCCATCATAATTTGTAGGAAGTAAATCCTATGTCTGCCTTCACACCGCTGAATCCCATAGTGCTAAATGTCAAGAGCATCACAAAAAGGTGTTGTAAGGACCCTGAAATAGTACTAAACTATGAATATGGGATCTTTGATCCCAAATTGACTAAGAATATGAAGAATCTAAGAGAGGCTACCTATACCTGCATGCTCAAAAAGGTTTGAAATAATGACTTCGAGTCATTTGGCTATAGGATATGAATCTCTACCCTATCCTAATACATGGTGCCTCTCATGTACCCATGCCTAGAGATTATCTCTGTATGTGTAGAGAGATACGATGCTAACACTGGTGGACATCGATATTCATAAGATAAGGGAGATGTTTTGACTCCCTAATAGCCCCAGTGTAGACATATGTGATATGGAAAGACTACATAATGTATGGGACATTCTTTTCCATAAGAGAAAGCTCCGTAACTCAGCTCTCCATAGTAATTACATGGAAGTGTCACCTCTGCCCATTGCTCTTGTGAGCTTTGTAACACAAGATATGAAAGATGCCCTTCCATTATTGATGCCATACATAATCAAATGGAAAAAATTTCATCTCAGAATACCTTCAGGTATTCCTCCTTCCTTCTCCATCTGATCCTATACCAAAGCTCCCCATTCTTCTCTCTATATTTTACTATCAATGTGATTGATATGGGCATGTATCTTCACACAATGATTCCCATCTCCATGTAGACCCACATCTTATCAAACATATAGGATTATTATGAATTTTTATAGTGCTTCATATCTCTGATACTAATTGACCTCAATTAGGAGGCCATCACCATCAGAATGATTAACAGCTAAAGAGCATGGCTCACTAGCTAGAAAATTTCAGTTGATTGGCTCTTCAGATCCCATTTTACATTCATTAGGGTCCATAATTTTGAGTAGGAGATATTCCATCTCCCATGCTTGTTTATGGATAGAACCTTGGCCCTAGAGTTAGAGTGCCAACTTGATGTGGTGGACTTAGTACATGTTGTGGACTATAAGAAGAAGACCATATATGGCATCCCCTTCTCAAGAGGGGCTATTACATTTATGAAGAGGTCATAGGAGTGATTGATTGCACTCAAACTGGTAGAGATTGGCTTAGACTAGATCAATGATGAATGGAAATATGATCTGACCAACCATATAGCCACCCTGAAGACCACCACTCTCTTTGTCTATGAGCCCAACACATAATTTGAGGAGCAAAAGTCTCCAATGGAGGACAATATCAAGCATTATGTGGATCTATCTAAGATAATTTTGAACACCCATTGATCGTGGGAGTCCTTTTATAAACCAGTCTAAGATTTTGATCTTGTAAAGACCATGACCAAGGGTCTCAAAGAATAACTTGTCCAAAGGGGATGGAGCAAGGAAAAATGATGATGCCTAGAACTCTTGCTTCAAGTTTAATAGACTCTTATGGGAATCTTTATAGGCATGGGACTAAATTATGGTCTATAAAGTAACCTCCCATATTTTAGAAGCTGACTCTTCATTCCAAGTTGGGGGGTGAAAAGGGAGAAGGAAAGAAATGCAAATAATACTAAAATAACACTAACTAAGGTGATACACCAAGAGATTTAAAGAACTAACCTATTATTGCATAAAATAGATTGAATCCTTGAGCACTATAAACCATAAAGGAGCATGAAACATGAATTAATATATTTAAGGCAAACAAATATCAAAACCATAGAAGTAGAGAAATGAAATGACAAGTAGAGATAACTTTCCACTCAAGTTGACACATAATACCACATCCTCTTCATTTTTAGGTGGATAATAGAATGCAAAAGGACATCAAAGGTATATGCACCTAAAATCACTCCCTTCATGGTTGTCGACTAATATTCCTATTAGTTGACACTAATTCTACTTAGCCTATTTTATTCTACTAATATATCCCCCTTCCTAGTCAGTCATCTAATATCCCCTTCTATTATCCTACATTCACTAACCTTATTCATCCCACATCCTTCATTAATTCTATCCTAATCTAATCCTAGTTATCCATTATATTGGGATTTTTAATTCCCATAACCCCACTTAACCACCTACTAACCTACGCCCTATCCTTTCCTACATCCCTAGTCACCTAATCCTTCTCTAATTCCTATCTAACCCCCACCTAATACTCCATTATCCCTAAGTTAATGGAAAAGTATCTAGAATTGGAGAATCTCCTCCAAGTCTCTAGAAGTCTCTAAACTAGAGACTTCTAAAGAATTTAATATTCCTTGAATAATCCATAGCCATTGATCTCATCCCTTTAACTTCAAATTTCAACCTGTAATCTTCCCTCTGAAATATATATAATCAAGACCACCCCTCAATTGGAGACATCTAGAAAGCTTGTAGGGAATCCATGCCAAATTAGCCCTTGAATCAATCCTTCATCCATCATCAAAATCCTTTTATCATGCCATCACTATGCCAAAAATTTGAGTCTAATATGAAATCACAAATACATTAGAACATCCTGGAAGGAGGTGATATGAAGTAATGAATTTGGTAAGGTATATATATATATATATATATATATATATATATATATATATATATATATATATATATATATATATATAATTTTGATTTGTTTTATGAATCCTTCCCAATAGGTAGTTTGTGTTTTGAGTTGAATTAGCTTGTTTAATTCATAGTGTGCTCATAATCCTACTATATTTTGGCTACAATGGTGGGAACTTACTCGTAAATTAATTAATTTGATTTTTAAATGTGTTTTTGCTAGCTTGCAGGGTTAATTGGATCAAGAAAATCTTAATTTTTTTGAAATTTTGCATATATAGGTTGCAGTCATGACATTGCACTAATAATCATGATATTGTCTTTAATAGTAGTGATATTATCCCCATAAGTTATGATATTTTACTAACCACCTTCGTAACTATTAACCATCTATTTGATCATGCAGGTTTATGTCTTTCAATAATACCATAACTCGATAGTTATGATATTATTAGGTTAGTCATGACTTTATTTAACCTAGTTGTGATATTGTAAATTGCTAATGGTTTTGATTTGACAACCCATTTGGCCCATTCAACATATTAAGAAGCCTCAAACCTCAACTCATAATTCAGAATACTTTTCTAATAGATCCCAAAGCGCTTGAATCTAAAAAAAATAAGGTCAACATAGCACCTTCTAGTCAACATCCATATCTAAAACTTCTTGTACACCTGGAGACAACTATTACACACTTTTAGACCAAGATTTGAGCTTCTACACCACTGGGAACCTTGACTTCCTATAACACATTTTAGGACCTGCAAGCTCTTAAGCACAAACTGGGAAACCCAAGAGCAAAAAAAAAATTCCAATTGCACACAAAAGATATTCAAAGCTTGAAATTACTTGGAACACATCACAAGGAAATTTATAGACCTTTTTGAGCATCAAACTTTTTTTCACATTACATCAATCTTATTAATACACCTAGAAACACCCATTCTAACCCTATACTAAAGCTCCTTCACAAACCTTTAGAGAAAAAACATGAACTTGTTGTGTAATGTCCCCTTCTTAGTCAGTATCAGTTGCAAAGGGGTTATCCTATCATTATGACCCTCGTAGGCTAATGGACTTGATTTGAGGGTCTATTGGTAGTTGTTGCCTGGTCATATGGGACATTATTTCTCATCGGTGCTTCATTGGGTTTAGGTTCAGGCCATTGTAGATGTTATTTGACTCAATTTGACATACTATTTATAGTAGGTCATCTTTCTTGAGAACTATTTTTGGTAGGGCACTTGGACATAGGGTATTTGCAGTGCTTATCCTGATATTTAGTTGACTTAGAGAAATAAATCTTTTTGAGGAAGTTATTATTATTTAATTATTAATAAAGGTAAATTTATTAATAATTAATTATTAAAGGTCAATTATAAAGTGTTTTAAATGAATGGGGCCAAGACACATCAATTAAAGTGATTTAAGTGATTAATTTATTGGAGCACCCATACCAAGGTATTTCCTGAGTCAACATCAAAAGCAACAAAAGCAAATAATTTAAATGATTATAATCCAAGAGGGAACGACCATTCTTTGAGAAGTATAAAAGGCATCAAGAGGAAAATTGACCTCATTAATTCATGAGCATTTGACTTTGCAAAATTGGTGTCTTTGGAATTTGTGTAATTGAGACAAGGGTTTTAGTTGTACCAAGCATTGAAAAATATGAATCTTTAGTGTTTATGTATTTTAAGGTGGTGAGAGATCCATTGAAGATTGATTACAAGATTGGCTTTATTTAGGAGCCATAATTATGCAAAAATTGGTGAAATACACAAGGGTTTTAAAGACCAGATTAAAGACTCATTATTGTTTGCTTGTGGCTACAACAAACATCATTGAGAGTAATCAATATAGAGGCTATATTGTACTTTATAGGCCCTATGTGTTGCATTCCAAGTAAGGCATCTATTATTTAGGACAAAACACATTTCCTTTTGAGCTCCTGTCACTTGCATATTGGATGGCTAGTATATTAAAGGCATTTTACATATATATTTTGATGGAGAAATTAGTCCCTTGTGTAGATCGATTCAATAATCAGATTTATATATTTTTGCAATATTTTCTAGAATTTCAATAAGTCAATATTTTTGGCTATCCAGGTATGCAACATTGATAAATAAGCATTGTATATATTATATAATCAATATAGATCAATTTGTAGCTATTTATAATTTCATTCTAGTTTCAGTTTATTATTTTTTCTTGCATAGTTATTTCTTCCTAGCAATATAATAAAAAAAATTCAAACAAATCAAAACCAAAACAAAATATATCATTAGTATTCAGTGTGCAAGGGTTAGACCCAGTAGGTTTCTTACAGTGGTATCAAAGCATTGATCCTGCCATCCTAGAGGGTTAAAGTTTCATATGCAGCCACAGTAGTTTGGGCCTCACAAGTATTACACTCGTATAAGAAAATAACAACATGGAAATTAGTTTGAGGACACACCATTGGAAATAATGGGTGATAGGAGAGGAAGTAGTCCACCTAGAAATGAAGGAAATAATGAAGAAAGAGGCAAGAGATATTTTGAGGGGTATTGCAATATGATAATAATAGGTAACTAATGTCTTGAAACAACTATTCAATAGATGCATATTCCCAAGAGACAAAATTATGAACATGAAGAACATGGGAGTGTTGTTGAAACTCTATAGTCAAGAAGAGCAACTACACGCACCTTTGATAGGCCTACACGTCCTACATTCTTGAGGAATGAACAAGAAGAAGAGGAAGAAGTAGAATTTACAGATAATGTCATGACAATGCATGATGAGTGGAATTCATTACCACAATGAGTTAAGGATAATTTATCTTTTGACAAATTCATTAGTCAAAAGAGAGAGCATAGTAGGCCAAGGCAAGATAGAAGGCCAAGGAACCAAAATAATGATCTTAAAAATGCCACTAGCAAGCTCACATTCCCTACTTTTGATGGTAGTGATAAGGTTACAACAAGTTAATAAATTAGATACTTTCTTGAATGTTCATCCTATGGTAGAAGAGGATGCAATTAAGTTCACAGCATTACATTTGGATGGGGTCTCCCATGATTGGTGGCATCATGGGATGATTACTTTACAACATGACCTCATCACTACTTATCAAGAATTCACTGACAAGTTAGTTGAGTGCTTTGATAGAAAGGAACCAAAACTATATTTTAGAGATATTTCTCAGCGTAAACAAGTGGGTAGTTTGGAATCTTACATAAGTGAATTTTAAAAACTTTTAGTCATGGTAACAGGTATTTGAAAGAGGAGACTTGTTTTATTATTTATCGAGGGGATTTATGAGCCCATGAGAGGTTGGATCAAGGAATTTTATCCCCCTACATTATAGGAGGCCATGATTAAAGCTTGTAGCATGGAAATTTTAGCTCTTCATAGCAAGTTAAATTCTAGGCCATCCTCTTCATCTAGTGACAACAAATTAGTCCCTAAAAAATAGAAAATTTTGATCAAAAGAAGAAATTTGCAGCACCTTTGGATAAGGAAACACTTAATGATTTGTGAAGGAGAAAGTTGTGTTTTTACTGAAAGGGTCCATATGATGATAAAAATGATTGTCCTCTAAGGTCTAAGGGTAAAAATAGACAAATGGAGTGGTTTTATGAGGGTGAAGACATGACTGATATAACAGACCAGCAAGCTTCTCAAGAGGAATTAGGGGTAGAAAATGAAGGAGAATGGAGAAATAAGTTTGGAAGAAGCCTACCTTTCTATCATGCAAAGAGAAGTTTTTTTTATAATGTGTGGGCTCTTGGCAGGTCAAAAGGTTATCTCCTTACTTCACACAAGTGCAAATCATAACTTCATAGATGCATGGTTAGTGGAAAAGCATGGAATTAAAACTTAAGAGTTTGAAGGCATGAGGGTTAAGGTTGTTGATGGATACACTCTCAAGTGTGAGATGATGATTCCTGATCTTCCCATGCATCTAAATAACTATGAGTTTAAGGCAGATTTATATGTGGTTAACATGGGAAACACAAATGTGGTACTTGGTATGAAGTGGCTTCATGCAATTAGAGAGTTTACTCTCAACCTTAGAGACATGGAAATGAAATTCTTGGTTGATGGGAAGACTCATGTGTTAAGGGCCATCAAGGATAGCAATTTGAATGTGATCTCCCTTAGGAGAATGGAGAGATTTATTAGACATGACATGGTGGAGTGGGCTGCAGAATGTAGATTGATGCCTTCTCATGATGAGCAACAAAAACTAGCCTATCATCTAGATGTTCAGGAGCTTAGGACTAAACACTCTAAATTGTTTAGTGATATACCACCTGGTAGACCTTTAGATAGAGGTATAAAACACATCATAGAGTTGGAGGGCACTAAGCCCACTATGATTACACCTTACTGGCACCCAAATCATTTAAAAGATGAAATTAAAAAAACCATCAAATAATTATTAACTATGGGACACATAAGGGTAAGTATCCTTTCACTTCATTAGTTGTTTTGGTGAAGAAGAAAGATGGTTAACTTAGGATGTGTATAGATTAATGGGTGTTAAACAAGAAGACAATTAAGAACAGGTATCTCATCCCTCGTATTGATGAGTTGATAGATGAGCTTCATGGAGCTTGTTATTTTTACAAGATAGATTTGAGGTCAAGATACCACCAAATCATAATTAGAGAGCAAGATATTAAGAAAACTACTTGCAAATGTCATTATGGGCATTTCAACTTTTTGGTTATGCCATTTGGCTTAACCAATGCACCAGCTTTGTTTCAGTCCACTATAAATAGGGTCTTCCAGTCTTAGTTGAGGAGATATGTTCTGGTGTTCTTAGATGACATATTGGTATACATTAGATATTGGGAGGAGTACATGGCTCATCTGGATACCATTTTAGGCATACTTGATAAGGAGTCCTTATACACCAAGGAGTCCAAGTGTGCATTAGGCATGCCAAAGATTTTATATTTGGGACACATCATCATCACAGAGGGATTTCACATGGACCTTGATAAGGTTCATGCTATTATTGATTGGCCTACTCTTGAGAATTTGACTTAGCTTAGGGGATTTGTTGGTTTATGTACCTTATATCATTAGTTTGTTAGTGGTTTCTCAATACATGTTACACCACTCACAGATCTGATGAAGAAAGGTGAATTTGTGTAGACTCCTCAGGCATAAGAGCGCTTTGAGAAGTTCAAGTAGTTGATGACATCATGCCCAATCCTAGCTTTACCAAATTTCACTAGGCTCTTTAAGCTTCATCGTGATGCCTCTAGAGAAGGCATTGGTGTTGTACTTATGTAAGATCATCATCTAATAGATTTTGAGAGTAGGAAGCTAAGGGGTCCTAAGAGGGGCTATAGTATTTATGACAAGGAAATGTTGGCCATCATGCATGCATTAGACAAGTTCATGTAGTACCTTATTGGTAGTAAGTTTTGTATTAAAACTAATCATATTAGCCTATGACATTTCTTGGGATAATGAGACTTGAATGAGCACCAACAGAAATGGGTTAGCAAGTTATAGTCTTATGACTTTGACATCTCCTATGTCAAAGGTACTCAGAACATTATAGCTAATGCTTTATCTTGCCATCCCCATTTGAGCTCCATGGCAAATATTTTAGAGGATTGGAGGCACATGATCATTACTGAGTATGCCAAGAACCCATGGGCTTCTGGCATTATTGATGGGATAGTTAAAGATAATAGGTACTCTCTTATGAATGATGTTATTATTTACAAAGGGAGGATATTTTTAGTCCCAAGATCAAATGTGAAGAACATGGTGTTGAGGGCCTTCCATGATTCACCCATGGCTGGTCATCCTAGATACTTCAAGACCTATAGGCAGGTTTAGGAGAGATTTACTTAGAAAGGTTTGAAGGTAGATGTTCTTTGGTATGTCATAGAGTGCTCTATTTATCATCAGAACAAATAAGAACACACATATCTTTTAGGGTTGCTTCAGCCACTTCCTATTCCTAAGAGGAAGTGGGAATGCTTATCGATGGATTTTATTATGGGCTTGCCAAAATCCTAGGGAAGAGATTGTATATATGTAGTGGTTGATTAGTTGACAAAGTATGCACCCTTTTTCCTGATTATGATTACATCCTTAGCTACACAAGTAGTTGATTTATTCTTCCATGAGGTATTCAGGTTGCATGGCTTACCTTAGAGCATTGTTAGTGATAAAGATAGTTGATTCATGAGCCATTTTTGGCATGAGATTTTTAGATTATGTAGAATTGAGTTGACTCTGAGCATGAGCTAACACCCTTAGATAGATGGATAGACAAATATAGTGAACAAATGGGTGGAAGGATACTTATGGAATTACATTTTAGGATAGCAGTGAGCTTGGGTGAGGTGGATAAATTTATGTGAGAACTATTATAATTCTACCCACCATATGACCATTCAGATGACACCATTCAGGGAATTATATGGTTATGATGCACCTAGCTTCCTTGATTTTTTTCTCAATGATAGTAGAGTGCCTAGTGTTAGTGATCAGTTATAGGAGAACCAAGATATTATGAGAGCTCTTCATGAAAACATACAGAAGGCACAAAATCAATAGAAGTAATATGCTATTTAGAGGAAGGTTGGGCAATCATTTGAGGTTGGTGACATGGTGTATCTTATACTACAACCCTATAATTATTCCATTCTTAGGAAGAGTGAAGGAGAGAAGCTCAAACCATGCTATTATGGGTTGTTCAAAATTATCTGATGAGTTGGCAAAGTGGCTTACGAGTTAGTTCTACTGGTAGATAGTAGAGTGTACAATGTCTTTCATGTGTCATGCCTCAAAAAGGTGTTAGGATGACATATAGTTATCTCTCTTATATTACCACCCTCGGATGATGAGGGGAAATTGGTGTTAGTATTGAGGCTATTCTAGATTCTAGAGAGAGACATCTTCAAAGATGAGTCATCAGGGAATATCTCATTAAGTGGAGGGACTTGCCGATAGAGGATACTACTTGGGAGCGAGAGGATATCTTATATCATCTAGCATTACAATTACTTGGGGACAAACAATCTCAGGGAGGGTGGACTGTAATGTCCCCTTCTTAGTTAGTATCATTTTTAGAGGGGTTAGCCTATCATTATGACCCTCATAGGCTAATAGACTTGATTTGAGGGTCTATTGGTAGCTATTACCTAGTCATATGGGATATTACTTCTCATTATTGCTTCATTGGGTTCAAGTTCAGGCCATTGTAGATGTTATTTGACTCAGTTTGACATACTTAATATTTATAATAATTCATCTTCCCTAATATACTATTTTTGGTAGGGCATCTGAACATAGGTTATTTGCAGTATTGATCCTGATATTCGGTTGACTTAGTGAAATAAATATTTTTGAGCAAGTTATTATTATTTAATTATTATTAAAGGTAAATTTATTAATAATTAATTATTAAAGGTCAATTATAAAATATTTTAAATGAATGAGGCCAAGACACATCAATTAAAGTGCTTTAAGTGATTAATTTATTGGAGTGCCCATACCAAGGTATTTCCTAAGTCAACATCAAAAGCAACCAAAGCAAATAATATAAATGATTATAATCTAAGAAGGATCAACCATTCTTTATGAAGTATAAAAGGCATTATTGACCAAATTTCACCTTAGTATAATTTGTTCAACCATTTTCATGGAGAGTCGAATAGTAGTTACAAGAACAAGTCATTTTAGAGGTCCAAAATTACAAGTCAAGGAGGCTAAAGTGTTTTGGATCCATTTTAGTGTATTTCAAGTTCTTCATAGGTCAATTCTTGGCCTCTCATAAACCTGAGTTACTCCTCAAGACTAAGTTGGGTTCTCTGAATGACTCAAATTATAAAATTTTCATGAGTAGAAGTAATCCATGTTTACGAAACTGAATTATTCCTTCTAATGCTTGGTGGGTTTTCAATGATGCATGACTTTGGGTTTTCCAAGGATAGTGTATTAAATTGATTTATAAGCAAAAGCAATCAAAAAGCCTAAAATGGTCTTGATAATATTCCCCCTCAAGTGTCCCTTAAATTTTTTTTGAAGGGCACTTTGTTTTCCCAAGTGTCCCTTTAAACATTTTTTAAGGGCACTTTTCTTTCTAAGTAACCCTTTGAAAAAGTTCTGAAGGAAAATTTTATTCCCAAATGTCCCTTCAGACTTTTCTGAAGAGCACTTTTCTTCCAGGTGACCCTTCAAAAAAGTTCTGAAGGGCACTTTTCTTCCCAAGTGTCCCTTCAGACTTTTTCAAAGGGCACTTTTCTTCCAAGTGACCCTTAAGAATTTTTTGAAGGGTACTTTTATTCCAAGTGACCCTTCAAAAAATTTTTGAAGGGCACTTTTTAGCCCAAGTGTCCCTTCAGACTTTTTTGAAGGGCACTTTGTTGTCCAAGTGACCCTTCAGAAAAGTTTCAAAGGTCACTTTTCTTCCCAAGTAACCCTTCAAACTTTTTCGAAGGGAACTTTGTCTTTAGAAATTCCCTTTGAAAAAATTTCAAATGACTATTTCCTTTGGAAATGCCTTCAAATTTTTTTGAAGGGACCCTGTGCCTTCCTCAAGTGTCCTTCAAATTTTTTTTGAAGGACACTTTCCCAAGTGTCCTTTAGGAAAAGTTCCCAAAGGAACTAACTGTTGCCTTTCAGGTAAAATCCCTAAAAAAAATCCTTTAGACATATTTTTTGAAGGAATTACTTTGATAAAATTGCCTAAAACATAAACCCGACCCGATGGATCCCCATGATGTGCTGTAGGACATCAAGTTTAATACAACTAACTAGTTGTTGGGATTCAAAGACATGATGTGCTACAGGATGTCAAATTTAGGGTGGCCAACTATCCATTGAGATTCAAATATGACATGCCATAGGACATCAAATTCATGCCTAAAGTCTTCAATTAAGGAGTAAATCCATTTAGAGAACCCGACAAGGTCTTAAATAGAGATAGTGCAAATCAGGTTTTCCAAAGAGCTTTGATTATGATTTTCACAAGTAAAATCAATCAAAGAACCTAAAGAAACAAGTAAAAGTAAAATCACTTGGAAAATCCAAATGGGTCTACAGTGCAAAATACGGGAGTTCTCAGGAAGAATATAAAGTTTGTAGTAGTGATCTAAGCCATTTATTGTGGAAGGTCATCTCACCATTGATTTTGTAGTGATCTTGGTCATTTCAAGAGGGAAAATCAAAGAGAAGGACAAACTCCAACTGAATGAGAGAAAAATTGGAATCAATTTCACCAGGATGGTAACTATAAACCATTTTGGAGGATTCTTATTGGTTCCCAAGAGCTCTCTCTTCTCTCCCTCTTTTTCTATAAATAGGACCCTTGGGTTATTATTTTATCATCCACAGATAGTATGGTGAAGCCTTGTTGGAATGTTTTGCCATTTTCTTGCCTTTGAGCAAAGAAGCATAAGTCTATTTTCTTTCTAAGTTATAGACATTTGCCTAGGCATGCATGAGACACCGAGTGAAAACAAGTGATGTTTTATCCTTTTTTTCTCTATCCTTCATATTTTTGAGCAAAGAGTTGATCCAACATGTCATCTAGAGTGCATTCTAGTTGTATGAGATTTTGCACATGTGTAACCTTTTTTCTAGACTATACAGGTTATCTTTTCTAGTTATTTACCTTGTGTGATCTCATTCATTTTGTCTCTACATTGAAATACTTATGTTGGAATCTTCTAGAGATTGAGTTATAGATTATATTCTGTTGTATTGTGCATAAGTATAGGGCATACATGTGGATACTAATTCTTAGTGTATCACTATCTTAGACTAGGATTTTCATTTATATAAACTTCTAACTCTTTTCACTCATACAATCTAGTTCAACAGTTTTATTACATAAAAAGCTACTATAGGGAGCTATCCCTTTCAACCTAGAGGTTCATTTCCACTTATAGGCACACCCATAGGCCTGGAAATGTCCCAACATTGCCCAAATCTATAGGAGGCATGAACAACCCTCTTCTATGGTGCAAGATTTGGAGATAATAGTTTTAGCACCCTTGATGGGATCTAAATTATTGATAAGTCAAGGTGAATGTTGGTCTTGGTAAGCCTAAGTAGTATAAATACCCCTAACCCAACATTTGGCGACTCCAAAAGGGTGTGAATCCCTGGTTCTAGACCAAGTTTTATACATTATCCTACATGGTCCTCACAAGGTCCTTAAGATTTTTTGACCAATCCCCTTCAACTAAAGCTTTTCCTAAAGAAAAATGCCCTAAACCACTCCTAGCCCTATTAAATCCTTGACAAGGAGGTTTTGGGGAAGAAGCAAAAGAGGTTGAAGAAGTTCAAGGAGAGGAGGAAGTTGAAGAAGAAGAATAAATAGAGGATCATAGGGGAAGAAGAGAAATGGGAGAAAGGAGAGAGATAGATAAATGTCAACCATTCCCTAATTTTAATACCCAAAACCCAATAGAGCTTCTTGCATATGACCCCATCCCTCCAAATAACACCAAAAATATTCTTAGTTTTAATGGAGAGGGTCTTATTACCCCATCTGAACATATTAGAGACATCTCTAATTTTTGCAATTTCCATAATGTTACTAGGGCCAACATAGTCATTAGGCTATTTGTTACGTCTTTAAAAGGAAAAGTACTTGACTGGTATATAATGTTGGAAGGGGGATGAATTACTAGTTGGGTTGGTTTTGGAGACTTGTTAGTGATAAGATTTGAAAATAAGAATGATCATGTTTCCCTAATACATCAGCTGAATGTAATAAGAAGAGGTCCAAATGAATCCATAGGAGATTTCAATGAGAGATATCAAAGAACATGGTATACACTACCACCAATCATGAGACCTCCTCCTATATTTGTGTTCCCAACATACCTCAAAGGGATTAGTACTGATGTTATTGTTATGTTGCAATCAATGGGAGGACTCACTCTTCCAAATGCATATGAACTAGCAATTGATGTTGAGAATAGCTTGATTTAGGCTGGAAGACTCCCTTCAAGAGTTTCTATACCTTTGATATCCCATAATTTAGTTGAAGCTCCAAGCATGTCATTGGTTCCCAATACCAATGTGAAGCCAAGATCCTTTCCCAAGAAGTTGGATAACATTGGGGACAAGGATGAATAAATTAGATCGTTGAGAGCTCAGCTCAAGCAAACTCAATATCAGGCAAGTGCTCTTATTAATGCATAATACTATCCTCAACAAGGATATAGATCTCCATTCCAATAAAATTATCAATGGAGAGGACAAAATCAATAAAGTTATAGTAGATAGCCCAATGCATATAATCCAAATTCTACTCCTCCCGTAAAGACTATTATTCAAGTTCATGTAAACCTAGTGCAAGGAGAAGATCATGTGGACCAATGGGGGAAGCCTCAAGGTTAGTTTGCACATGATGATGGAGGAACCAGTTACACTTTGATGACACAAGAAGAAGATACTCCTTACATGATAGTAGAAGAAGCATGTCCTAGCCAAAGGGATAATCATGGAGAAGGCAGTAGCCTAAGTGTGGGGATGATGAACTTTCAAGAAAAGGCTGATTTTTTGTTGACTCAAGGCATGTCAATTGTAGCTAATACAAGGTCTAAGAAGAAAGACTTGGGATAAGGCCATGAGCCATAAATATTTCCAAGTGATTCCTCTCTAAGGTCATAAAATGCCAATCAAAGTGATGCACCTTCTACAAGCCAGGTTCCTTAATATAATCATAACATAAATATAGCTACCAAGATTACAACACAAAAGGCTACAACTCCTTTATTACCATCAAAAATGTAGGAGAAAGTGAATAATCCATGTCTAAATATTGTGGACTCATTAAAGAGCACTAAGACAATCATATCCCTTAGGGAGGTTCTACATATTCCAGGTGAAAAGGAGATTTTGCAAGAGCATTTAGCAAGTATGCAGGTGGCTCTTCAATCTTCAAGGCATCATAATGTGGCTCTCACAAATTCTCTAAATCATCTTTTAGATTCTTCCACTAAAGTTTAAAATCCTCCACCCTTATACCTCACACTCATTATAGGAGATAAGTTGGTCCACAATTGTATTGTGGATAGTGGAGAAAGCACTATTGTTATACCTAAAGTAGTGGCTGATAAATTAGGTTTGAACTATGAGCCACATAGTAAAGGTGTGTTGTAGCTAGATGGAACTCTAACCAAGATAGTAGGATTGGTAAAAGGTCTGAAAGTGTTATTACATGGCTTCCAAAGCTTCCCTATCATGAAATATATTATGGTGGTGGACCTTCCAACACACTTTACTATATGCTTGTGTAGTGACTTTATGGACAAGATAGGAGGATACCTTTATATTGAATTGTCCTTTATATCTTTCAAGACAAGGTATGGAATATAGATAACCATAAGGACTCATCCCTTAACAAGGTTTCACATTGAGCCATACTTGGAGATAGTAACAAATCAAAACTGTCTAATTAGCAAGGAGGAAGAGGCAGTCCTGAATAGTGAAACATCTTCCCCTCTTGAAGGTATTTTTGACCTATATCTTGACAAGTACAACACCAAAATAATGGCCTTTATCCTTACACTTTCATTGAGGAAACTGATTTGGGAGTTTACTGCATGCATGAGAAAAATGGCCCAATTCCTTCACTCACTAATGAAGATCATGATCTTGATGGCATGTGGGAAATGTTCTTTGATGGTTTAAGGAGAAAAGTAGGTGTAGGATCTGGTGTCATGTTGGTTTCCCCATCAAATAATAATTACTACTCATCTTATAGGTTTCACTTCAGCTTCACTTTCAATGTGGAAGAATATGAAGGCTTAGTTCATGGTCTCCAATGGCCAAAGAAGAGAGGAATCAAGATTTTGAAATTATATGGAGATAGTGAGTTGGTCATTCATCAAGTGAGAAGTCAAGATATAACCAAGAACCCCTTTTTTAAGTCCTACAAGCATAGGGTATGGGATCTACTTGAGTATTTTGATAGACTGCCCATACCAAGAGACTTGAACAAGCACATTGATAAACTGGCTACAATAAGAGCATGTTTTGACTGAGATGCTGATGTTAAACAAGAGAAAGATAAATCTAATCAAAATAATTATGAGATATTCCATTCTAGATAATTAAGTGTCATGTAAAGTGTTTAAAAGTGATGAACACATTGCACACTTCTTGCAAAATGAGGCAAGCTTCTCTTCAAGAAATCAAAAGAAGTTGCATGATCATTATGAAGAGTAGATTATACAACTGAAGACAAATAAAATAACCAAGGGGCTGATTACCTTGGAGAGTGTCTTCAATGAGGATGATTAAAATAAAAACCAAAGAATGAGCATGTCAACAAAATAAGATAACTATGAGAGAGTTCTACTTTTCAAGGACAAACTTTTAAAGATTGGTAAGGCTTATTTTCAACTGGAAAGGCAAGATTTTATTTCATTATGCAAAGAGTTTCATGACATCTTCACTTGGGAATAAAAGGACTTGAAGGGCTTTGACCCAAGTCTAGCTCATCACACCATTGAGTTGGAGCATGGAGCTAAACCGGTAAGACAAAACCAAAGGCCTATCAACCCCAAGGTAGAAGAACTCATGAAGAAAGATTTGAGCAAATTGATTGAGTCTAAGATTATCTTTCCTATCAAGCACTAAAATTGGGTAGCCAACCTTATGCCAATTCAAAATAAGAATGGAGAAATCAAACTTTGTGTGGATTTTCATGATCTAAACAAAGTGTCTCTCAAGGATCATTACCCACTCCCTTCCATGAAAAAAAATTTTGCAAGTTATTTTAGGTTCTCAATGTTTCTCACTTTTTGATGGTTATTCAATTTATAATCAAATATTGGTAAATGAAGGGGGTCAATTAAAGATAGCCTTCACCACCAAGTGGGGTACCTTTGCATACAAGAATATGCCATTTGGTTTATCCAATGCTAGAGCTAAATTTCAAAGGGTAATAGACATGGCTTTCAAAGGTTTGATCAATGAGTTTTTGCTTGTTTACCTTGATGATATAACCATTTTTTCAAAAGATGTTGCTGATCATATGGGATATCTAAAGCAAGTGTTTAAGAAGTGTAGAGAGTATGACATATCCCTCAATCCAAAGAAGTGCATCTTCATTGTCCATGAAAGTAAGCTTTTGGGTCATGGTGTTTCAAAACAAGGTTTATATATTGACCCCGAAAGGATTGAAGCTATTCTAGGCTTGTCTTTGGCTCAACACAAGAAAGGGATGCAAATTTTCTTAGGAAAAATAAACTTTGTAAGGAGGTTTATTCCAAAATTTTCAATTGTGGTAAAGCCTATCACAACCATGCTAAAAAAGAACCAAGTTTTTACTTGGACAAAGGAAGGTAAAGGCAGATTTGAGGCAATCAAGCAAGAAATTGTAGCCTCTCCCACTCTCTTAAATCTGAATTTTGCTAAAGATTTCAGTCTTTATACTTTTACTAACCTTTACACTATCTCAGCTATGCTTATGCAAAATAGTGATGAAGATGTTGAACAACCAATTACTTTCTTCAGCTAAGGCTTACAATACTATGAAGTGAGATATTCTTTTGTTGATAAGAAAGCTTTAACCATTATTAGAGGTTTAGAAAAGTTCAGGCATATGGTTTCCAATAATAGGATCCATGTCATGGTCTCCCATCTTAGCACCAAGGAGTTTCTCCTAAGCAAGGATCTCAATGAGAAGAGAGCTGGATGGATCATGAAGGTGATGGAATATGATATTTATATCAAGGTAACCATCCTAGTAAGAGGAAGAGGTTTATGTGAGAAATTAGCACCCAAATTTTAGGAGCCAAAAGAGCAAGCCTTTGTAAATCAAGTTCAAGACTAGCCAACTGATCAAATGCAGAATCAAAGTTGGACACAAGACATCATTAGTTTTTTTCAAAATGGTGAGTGTCCCAATGGCTTGAACAAATCTAAAATAAGGTAGTTTAGGCTGCAATCTATTTCTTATTATCTTTTGGATGTCATTCTCTTTAATAAGGATGTGAGCAATGTGTTGCTAAGATGCATTAACAATGACCAATTTGATATGTTGCTAGAAAGGTTCTATAATGGTGCAGATGGTGATCACTTCTCTCCAAGAACAATAGCTACAAAAATAATGAGAGTTGGTTACTATTGGCCTAGTCTTTTTAAGGACTGTTATCATTGGGATAAGGTTTGTCCTTAATGTTATTTATTTATTGGAAAACAAAAGCTTGATACGCTTCTATTGAATCCTATCCAAGTGGACCAGCCTTTCATGCAATGGGGCCTTGACTTCATTGGCATGATTAACCCTTCATCAAGTGTTGGGCACAAATGGATATTGACTACTACAAACTACTTCATAAGATGGGTAGAGGCTATTGCTTTGAAGGAAGAAAATAAAAATGTCATCTTGGAACAAGGTTTGGAGCTTCTCGTGTCATCATCTTAGATAATGCACTTGCTTTAATAAGTGCTAAAACTTTTGATTGGGAAACAAAGAGTGGAGTTAATTTGAGTACCTCATCCAACTACTACCCTCAAGGTAATGGATTGGTTGAATCTACCAACAAGAACCTCATCAAGATCATCAAGAGGACATTGGAAACCAATAAAAGAGCATGGCATAGCAAGCTAAAGATGGCCTTATGGGCAGACATAATCACTCCCAAGAAGCTAATTGGTAATTCTCCCTTTGTACTTGTCTATAGGAGAGAAGCTAGGTTGTCCATATCACAAGATCTCCCTACATTGGAACTTGCACAATAACTAAAATTACTTGAAAACACTCAAATGGGGGTTAGATTGATAGAATTAATGTAGCTGCAAGAGGCAAGAGATGATGCACACAAATCTTTGGAACAACATAAAGTTCTTATGAACAAATCCTTTGAAAAAAGGGCAAGGGAAAGAGTGTTCAAATAAGGTGACTTGGTCATGAAATGGGATGAAGAAATAGAAAAACCAAACAAACATACAAAGTTTGACACCTTGTGGAGTGGTCCTTACATCATCATCAAGTGCAAACAAAAAAACTCCTTTCAACTGTCTAAAATGGATGGAGAAGAGTTACCTATTCCAATGAATGGAATCTATTTGAAGCCTTGCTTTTGACCCTTTTTGGCCATGTATTGTATATAATTTATTTTGGTGTGTTTCCTTTGTTGTGTTTATTTTCCCTAAGTGCTTTGTAGCATAGGTGTGTTTTCCTTCCCTTTGTTGGTGTGCATATCTGCCTTGTGTGTATAATCAACCCAGCTAGTGTGTTTTTAAACCAAAGCTTGTTTAGTTCTCTTTGAAGTGACTATATGTGTGAATCCATGCCTAATGGAAGGATTTAGGTGACTAGTCTTTTACATAGCAGGAATGCCTCCCCTCAGAATCACCAAGAATGTTGACCAAATTTAACCTCAGTATAATTTTTTCAGCCATTTTCATAGAGAGTCGAATAATAGTTTCAAGAATAGGTCATTTCAGAGGTCCAAAATTTTAAGTCAAGGAGGCTAAAGTTTTTTGGCTCCATTATAGTGTATGTCAAGTTCTTCATAGGTCAAGTCTTGGCCTCTCATAAACCCGAGTTACTCCTCAAGACCAAGTCAGGTTCTCTAAATGACTCGACTTATAAAAGTTTCATGAGTAGAATTAATCTAGGTTTATGAACCCAAATTACTCCTTCCAATGCTTTACGGGTTTTCAATGATGCATGAATTTGGGTTTTCTAAGGAGCAAGTCTTAAATTGATTTATAAGGAAAAGCAAATGGAAAACCCGAAATGGTCTTGATAATGTTCCCCACAAGTGTCCCTTCAAATTTTTTTGAAGGGCACTTGTTTTCCCAAGTGTCCCTTCAGACTTTTTTGAAGGGCACTTTTATTTCTAAGTGACCCTTTGGAAAATTTATTAAGGGAAATTTTATTCCCAAGTGTCCCTTTGGACTTTTTTGAAGGGCACTTTTCTTCCAAGTGACCCTTCGAAAAAGCTTCAAAGGGAACTTTTCTTCCCAAGTGTCCCTTCAAACTTTTTCAAAGGGCACTTTTCTTCCAAGTGACCCTTAAAATTTTTTTGAAGGGCACTTTTCTTCCTAGTGACCCTTCAAAAAACTTTTGAAGGGCACTTTTTAGCCTAAGTGTCCCTTCAAACTTTTCCAAAGGGCACTTTGTTGTCCAAGTGACCCTTCAAAAAAGTTTTGAGGGGCACTTTTATTCCCAAGTGAACCTTCAAACTTTTTTGAAGGGAACTTTGTCTTTAGAAATGCCCTTCAAAAAAAATTTGAAGGGCATTTCAAAGTTTTGAAGGGCACTTTTTTTCTCAAGTGACCCTTCAAACTTTTTCGAAGGGCACTTTGTATTTAGAAATACCCTTCGAAAAAGTTCTAAAGGGCCGTTTCCTTTGGAAATGTCCTTCAAAATTTTATAAAGGGACCTTGTGCCTTCCCCAAGTGTCCTTTGAGAAAAGTTCTTGAAGGAACTAGCCATTACCTTTTGGGTAAAATCCTCGAAAGAAGCCCTTCAAACAAATTGTTTGAAGGAATTACTTTAGGAAAATTGTTTGAAACATAACCCCAACCCAATGGATACCCATGACATGCCACAAGAAATCAAATTTAATACAACCAACTATCCATTGGGATTCAAAGACATGATGTTCTGTAGGACATCAAATTTAGGGTGGCCAACTAGCCGTTGATATTTAAAGATGACGTGTCGTAGGACGTCAAATTCATGCCTAAAGTCTTCAAGCAAGGAGTAAATCCATTTAGAGAACCTGATAGGGTCTTAAGTAGAGATATTAAAAATTAGGTTTCCCAAAGAGCTATGCTTATGAATTTTACTAGTAAAATCAATCAAAGAACCCAAAGAAGCAAGTAGAAGTAAAGTTACTTGGAAAACCTAAATGAGTCTACAATGCAAAATATGGGAGCTCTTAGGAAGAATTTAAGGTTTGAAATAGTGATCTAAGCCATTTCTTATGGAGAGTCATCTCACCATTGATTTTTTAGTGATCTTGGTCATTTTAAGAAGGCAAATCAAAGAGAAGGACAAACTCCAATTAAATGAGAGAATATCTAGAATCAATTTCACCAAGTTAGAGATTGTAAACCATTTTAGAGGCTTCTTATTTGAACCTAAGAGCTCTCTCTTCTCTCCCTCTTTTTCTATAAATAGGACCCTTGGGCTCTTGTTTTATCATCCATAGATAGTATGGTGAAGCCCTATTGAAATGTTTTGCCTTTTTCTTGCCTTTGAGCAAAGAAGCATGAGTCTATTTTCTTTCTAAGTTTTATACATTTACTTGGGCATGCAAGAGACATAGAGTGATAACAAGTGATTTTTTATCCTTATGTTCTCTATCCTTCATGTTTTTGAGCAAAGAGTTAATCTAATAGGTCATGTAGAGTACATTCTAGTTGTATGAGATTTTGCACATATGTAACCTTTTTTTGGACTATAAAGGTTATCTTTTCTAGGTATTTACCTTGTGTGATCTCATTCATTTTGTCTCTACATTGAAATACTTATGTTGGAATATTCTAGGGCTTGAGTTATAGATAATATTCTTCTGTATTGTGCATAAGTATAGGGCATACATATGGATACTAATTCTTGGTGTATCACCATCTTATACTAGGCTTTTCATTTATGCAAACTTCTAACTCTTTTCACTCATACAAACTAGTTCAACAATTTTATTGCACAAAAAGCTAATACAAGGAGCTAGCCCTTTCAACCTCGAGGTTCATTTCCACTTATAGGCACACCCATATGCTTGGAAATGTCCCAACATTTCCCAAATTGGGAGGAGGCCTAAACAACCCTCTTATAGGGTGCAATATTTGGAGATAACAGGAACCAAGAGGCAAATCAACCTCATTCATTCATGAGTGTTTGACTTTACAAAATTGGTGTCTTTGAAATTTGTGAAATTGAGATAAGGGTTTAAGTTGTACCAAGCATTGGAGAACATGAAATCTTTAGTGTTTATGTATTCTGAGGTGGTGATAGATCCATTAAAGATTGCTTATAGGATTGGCTTTATTTAGGAGCCATATTTGTGCAGAAATTGGTGAAACACATAAGGGTTTTAAAGACTAGATTGAAGATTCATTATTGTTTGCTTGAGGCTACAACAAACATCATTAAGAACAATCAATATAGAGGCCATACTATAATTTCTAGGCCCCACATATTGCATTCTAGGTAAGGCATCTATTCTCCAGGCCAAAATGCCTTTCTTTTTTAGCTCATATCACTTGTATATTAGATGACTAGTTTATTAAAGGCATTTTGCATATATATTTTAGTGGAGAATTTAGTCCCTTGTGTAGATCGATTCAATAATTAGATTTATATATTACTACAATATTTTCTATAATTTCAATAAGTCAATATTTTTGGCTATCTAGGTATGCACCATTGATAAATAAGCATTGCATATAATGTATAATCAATATAGATCAGTTTGCAGCTCTCTATACTTTCATTCTAGTTTTAGTTTATTATTTTTCTTGCATAATTGTTTTCTTCCTAGAAATATTATCAAAAAAAAATTCAAACAAATCAAAACCAAAACAAAATATATCATCAGTATTCAGTTTGCAAGGGTTAGAGCTAGCAAGGCTCTTATAAACCTTTGAAGAAAACACATGAACTTGTTGTTCCCCCTAACTTAATGCTCCACCAGGAACATGGCATCTTTGGTAAGTCTTCAAATACTATCCAATCATAGTCAATACTCATAAAGAGATACCTCATATTCAAAACACTATGAAATTCCATGACATACGCAACTATTCAACAAGCCTTTAACAGGCTTAACAATATCTAGAACATAAGCCTAGAAGAAAGGGCTTAAAGTTATAGGCTTACCTAGCATCTACCACAAATTTATATGAAGAAAAATAATTTAAACTTACCTTTATGCCAAAGCATCCAAACCATGATCCACAAGATAACTCTTTCTCAAGATAAGACCATTGAGATTCTTCACAAGCTTCTTTTCTCCAACAATATATATATATATATATATATATATATATATATATATATATATATATATATATATATATATATATATATATATATATATATATACAAAGAATGAACAAACATACCTTGTTTTCATGCCTTCTCATCAAATAATATCTGATAGCCACCAAGCTTCCTCTGATTGATAAGTATCTCCTTGAAGCCTAGATAGAGACACCCTAACCCATAATGTCCTAGAATAATGTGAAAGCAAGAGTTTCCCACAACTCCTCATATTCCTTTTCCTCATTGGTCATCTGATATTGATAATTCTCCTTCTTCTGCTTAGGCTTAGAACTAGCCTCAATCAGCACCTTGTCTTTCTCCTTGAGCTTGACTTGAAATGAATTTTGTTTTTCTTTTTCTATCTAGATGGTTGACATATTCTCTACTTTAGACTTATCAACAAATGCTGAAAATAGAAACTCTTGACTTTCCTTCACTTCTGATCCCTTTTCCACATTAGTAACCAATCCATCAAAACTCTTGGACACAACATGATTAGTATCCTTAGTCTTTACTACCTCAAGTCTCCATACCATAGTTTGACTCTTCTCATCTTCTGCATCCAACTTACCAACTTGATATTTGAGTTTAGATTGTTCTAAAATACATTCTTCTAAAGCAACTTTCTTATCAACCTTTGGACTAGTGTGATTAGCATTGATAATATTTGGTCTCCATAACCAAGAATGACCTTTCTTATGCATAATGGAAACTTCATGTCCTTTGAGATACCTTGAGGACCTATTACCTCCACTTGGATAGAATGTAGCAAAGTGTCCAACCTTATGACAATTGAAACAAGTAATGTATATCATACCTTTTGACATATTTGAATTGTGGTCAATCTTTGGCCAAATACTCCTTCTATCATGGCTCCATGAATATCTATAATTTATTGACTTCCTTCTATAGTCCTTAGCTCTATGACCATACTTATTACATGTATAACAAAGACCTTGAAGAGAACTTACATACCTTATTGCATTAGGTTATCTAATTGGCCTTCTAACATTGCTTTTCAAGTTTGTAATCTCCTTCACTTGCTCAGGCTTCTCATGCTCACTCTTCAATGACTCCATTTCAAATTTTAGGTATTTATACTCATCTTCTCTTGCTTTCAAATTTGTATTTATAGTTTGTAACTGATCTTAAAGAATATTGATATTCTCTTCATTCTCTTTAGCCTTTTTGGCCATCTTGTACTTCAATAGACTTGATATATTATTGATACTTATTTTCTATTTCTTAGATAAATCTAATAAACTTACCTCAAGATAATTTAATTGTGCTTCAATACCTTTGATCATATTCCTCATTTTAAGATTCCTCTTCTTTTGCTCCTTTAGTTAACCAACTGCACTCATGAGCTCAAATTTTAAATCAACTTCTTGCTATCATATTTTATACTATTATGGCAAGCTTCTTTATCAAACATGATGTCCTTTTATTTTGAACACAAACTTGTCTTGGCATCTACTAGATTAACCTTGAGATCATTGATAATATTCTCATCCTCTTTGGCATCTTTCTTCAAAGTACATATATATTCTTCAAGTGCCTTGATCACCACCTTCTACTGTTGATTTTATTTCTTCAATTATGTATCCATCTTTGTACCTACTTAGGATCACCTTCAAGATATTAGGCTTCCTTCAAAGGACCTACTCTGATACTAATTGTTAGAATACAATCACTAAGAGGGGGGAGTGAATCAATGAGCCCAAATATTTTGATTTTAATTGCATTCCTTTAAACTATTAATCTATCAACATATATCAACTTGATCAAGAAACATTAATAAGAGAGATCATTCATTCAATGCATACATAATATTAAACACATAACATATAGTTCCTAGTGGGAAACCCTTATGGGGAATAAAACCCACTCTCAATCTTGCAACACAAATGGACTATTGTCTTATAAGAAATTACAAACAAGAGACTGGTCAACTCCTTTAGACCATCAAACCTTAATTATATCCTCCTTACCAAAGGTATTTAGTGAAACACCTATTTCACAAGGAGCAACTACCCCTAATAAAGATCAACTCATTTATACCCTCCTTTGAATTCTTCCACCTTAGAACTAATATTTTCAACACTTGATTATGGATCATTGTTTATCACTCTTCACCTTCACTCTTTCACCCAATGCTCCATGTTGGCTAAAGCACATTACATACTTGTACCAACACACAAAGATCAATTAGGACATATTACATATCCCAACTAACCCCACTTTCCAAATCTTCACACACACTCACTTCAACACACTTATAATAAATTTGTCACCACACCAGCAACCTGACCATGAGGTCATTCACATAGACCATACTCTGATCTACCTCACAAATCAACCTTTAAACTCACATAAACATCGCCTATCCTTTGATCACACTTCACAACATAAAAATTGTAAGATCACTTGTTATGACATAGAAATATGACCTATAGGTCATACACACAATCATGAACTAGCTCTGCAAGTTAACCCATCCATTGGGCACACTTCCTCTCTTTGCTCCTTAACTCTTCACTCTACTCCACTCGCATACGCCTCTTCACTCATATTTAACCTACAAGATCACTATTATGCCATCATAATTATGACCTACATATCATACACACAGTCCTCAATCTGCTTTGGTCATCAACCTAGCCATTGGGCACACTCAGTCTCCTCTTTTCTTTGCTTCAACAAATATTATCCACACTTAAGCCTCTACAAATCTCTCATCTAAAAAATAGAAACCAACACATTTTGTTTCACTATATATATAGAAATCATGAATTTCAAAGTCAAAAATAATCCTTTTTGGCCACAATACATGATTTCACCCTTAAGTCATCTCACATGGGTCACACTTAAGCACAATCTACTTTCAAATAGGCCCAAGTCACTTATAGGTCCTATGGAGACCCATTCAACTCTTTGACACTTCTCTAAGCATATTAAGAACATAGGAACACTTTCAAAAATCATGAACCCATTCTACATGATCTATAGGTCCCCTTTAAATTCCAAAAACCAACATAGTACTCTTTAGTTTAAGCACAAATATCTCAAACACTTCTTTGTAGACATAATCATTATGAATGAAAATACAGTTGACTTATAAATCATTTTTCATACTACATACTATTGATAAAACCTTAATAACTCACATAAAAAATACTCATGTATTATTCAACACTCCCTAATATCCAATTCATCAGGAGATATCAAAACAATATCAAAACAAGCTTGAACAATCTTCTCGGGTCACTTACAGTTCATGCATGAACACACATTCAACTTTGAAGTTCAATAAATTTGTCTATACAAACTTCTAGATCTTCAAATTAGGTTCATTAAATGAACCATAAAGTCCTCTTCATATTTTATTTTTACATTATGAGAAAATTTGTTTTGGATCAAATGATATGACTCAAAAACTCAACACTGGTTTTTCCCTTATTTAAATTCAAATATTTAAATGTCAGCGGTCATAGTTAAACATCAAACACTATGATAACATCTCATGTCCTCACTGATCAAATAAAATACATACCATTGATCTCTTCTAAATTTTAATGCATAGGCATCAATGGTTAAATGTTAAACATATTACAATGGACCTCAACTCATGCACCCTTACAATTTTGACTCAATACGCACTGTCAATATCTATAGATCATCTAGGTCTTTAACTATCAATGCTCACCATTCGATCAATATATACAAAAACCCAATCACCATTAGATCCTTATATTTTAACTTTTCTCATTTATTAAACAACATGTATTTCTTTCCATATCATTGCTTCCTGACATCTTGGAGCACACGCTCCATTGATCTTCTATAAGATGCTTGATCTTTATCTTCACTAAATAGTTGTCACATTGACCCATTTGAATCTATGCACACCATTGGATATGTAAGTATTATCTCCTATGAACTATTGGATATCTACTAGGTCCAAATCATTAGCATCATGCAAATTGACTATGGAGACCAACTCCAATATGCTTGAAAATCCTACTTTGCACAGATATATCTTTTGCCTCGATCAATATCATGACCTCAAATTTATACCATATGAACACCTTTCATAGGAGAATATAACCAGGTCACAAACTAATCCTAAAACCATCACATGTGTGAGATATATTACCATTAAAATTCCTTCTCAAAATTTTCTATCATAGAGCCAACTATGCCAAAAACTTGTTTTGAAGACCAACTTTGAATATGCATATCTTTTGATGTGCTTCAGTGCATGATCTAAAATTTAGAATAAATAAACTATATAAAAAAATAAACAAATGCATATGATCACCTTCTCTTGAAACATTCACACATGTGAGATATGCTACCATCAAAATGCTTACTCGGCTCTTCATGCCACTTTGTTAATTTGACTATGGGAAAACATTGTCAAAATGATTGGGAACCCAAATTTACACCCATATATAAATTTGAATATGCTTAGGTGAATGAATTAATATTTAACACATATTAACTAGGTACAAATTTGATCACAATCATATGATCAACTCCCCCTAACTCATCCACATGTGGTAATGGTGATGTCAACAAACTACATACTCAAAATTTGTCACTGGACCTAAAATATCTAGATGAAAGCTATGGATAACCAAATGAAATCCACTCATATACACAAGATATAAAAGCATAGAACACTTCTTATGGGACCTATTTTTCATGATCAATACTTCAGATTCATCCCTAAACATCTCAAATGAAGCAAACTTTCAAGATCAACCAAGCCTTATTTAAGCATACTAGGACAAACACATTGCACACTTTGTCATTGTCACATAGACTATCAAGGATCTTCATCCACTCAACAGGACACCTCCATGACAACACCATGACATCACTAAAAACTCTCTAATAAGAAACAAAATTACACAATCACACTAAGTGGGAGAAATACATGTGGATTGATTTCTCTCTTTGGAGTACCAAATGTGTATGCATCCATCAATAATCAATGGGGATAATTTGGTTAGCTCAACCCATTACACTTCTCAATTTTTTTTAGTTTATATCCCTCACAAGCACATATATTATTTCAAGGTGAAGGAGGATAATTTATAGGTTTACAAAAATTAATGGGTTTGACATTGCACATATATAGCTTTTAGATCTAGGTGAAGGTTATTATATGGCCCCATACACTTTTTTTTGCACAAGTCACTACCAACCTCTATATGTTAGTATCAATAGTCAATATTAACCAGTACTCGATAGAACCAAACCTTCATAAATATAAACATCATTCTAAAACTTGATGAAACACAACATTTTTATTAAAAAATCCACTATTAGTATTTAGTTATAGTTATAAAATTAGTCAAAAAATATAAGTAATTATCCCATTATGTACTCACTATATTTAGCATATGCCACTTTTCAAATCATTGCAATCAGTTTCAGTATTTTACATTTAGATGTATGCTTTAATTTCATATCTTAATATATGAATTCATGTCAGGTTCACCAATATATTTACCCTAATATGGATTAGTATTAATTACACATATAATCACCCAATAGATGCCATTAGTGGTACACTTAGTATCACCTCAACATAATGTCTTATAATCACATTTTATGTCAATGAGATTTTCAATGATGATTGATATTTTCATGCATTATTCATATAATATTATAATAATGAACCACCTGTACATAGTGTCATGATTGATAGTGGGTCAAGTAATAACATGTGCATAATGACACTTCTTTACTCCCTTAAATACACATAATAAGATATGTCAGATACATCAAGAATAATTTAAGGGATTCTATGGACAAAAATATAATACCCTCAAACACATAGTGAAACCTATTTAGGTGGGCTTTGCCATACCAACCACTTCATTCTTAGTTATACACAGTAATAGGGTCTTAAACATGTTTTTAGGAATATATTGAATGCAAAATATTAGTGTAGTATCATCTAAAATTTATCAATGTATCAATTATGTACACTATAATAAGGTAGTCATAGTTATATGTGTATAATATGAGTACCCTCTATATCGATTGTGTTAGAATTAGCATACAAGATCTAATGAATCTAATAGAAAGCATGAACAAGAGATAAAATTGTAATAGTAATAAATAATAACTATATATCTGAGATAATAACTAAAATAAATAAATAACTCAAATATGATGAATTACTCTAATAATTTAATATTGATCTAATGTAGAATACACAAATAGACATTGCTTATATAGAGCAAGGCGTGTAAGATAAAGATCAAGGAACTCACACAACATGTGTAGTTTAACTGATATATGAATACAAGAAAAGTGGAGTGTAACTCCACACTAACAAGATCGGTGTCTAACTTGTGTAAATGATCAACACAAGTTGACTACTAGTTTAAGAAATGTTATCATATCCTACCCTGAATAGTGGAGTGTAACTCTACTATAAAAAGATAGGTGTCTAAGTTGACAACTAGCTAAGCAAGCTTAGATTATCAAGTGCAAATTATTAATCAATGTAATAAACTAATAAAAATAAGTAATTAGTGTACCAATCTAAATAATAAATACAAGTAAATGTAATAAAGCAAATAAATGCACCAACACCCCCTTATAAGTGAAGCTTAGGTAGGGCTATGTAGATAAGAGTCTCGACAATGTGTAGCCATATTAGGTACTATATATAAATAGATGAGGAAAGGAGAAAAATTGAAGGAAAAAAATCCTCCTAAAATGAAGGTCTATGAGATCCCACCTGAAGAACTGATGTCCCGTAAATAATTGATGTCATGCACCCACAAAAGAGATCACAAGTGAATATACTTGCTCTCAGTGAAAAGTTTGGTGAAAATACCTATAATCTTCTCCTCCATAGGATAATATTGAAGATCAATTATCTTTGCCTAAATCAACTCCTTGATAAAGTGCATATGGATCTCTAATAATGAATCATATTCTTCAAGATATGGATAGTGCTCTGGTTGTCATAGTAGATGAATGATGGCTTCTAAAATGGAAAACTAAGCTCAGTGAGAATATTTTAAATCCAAATAGCCTTAGTAGTGGCATTAATAGTGCCATGATAGTCATCCATTATAGATGAAAGAGCAATAACATGCTGATTCTTACTCTACCAACAAATGAGGTTAGATTCAAAGTGAAAGCTATATCCAGAAGTAGACTTATGATCATCATAATCGTCAATCTAATTAGAATCTATGTATCCCACCAAGTCTGAATCTATACCTATTGTATAGTGAATCATGTATCTGATAGTGCCTTGTATGGAGCTCAAAATGTACTTGGTGGCTTTCTAATGAATCACATGTGGTGTCTACATAAAGCATGAAACCATGCCAAATGCATATCAAATGCCAGGCCATGTATGAGTCAGATAGATGAGGATGCCTACAAGTTGATCATATAATGTGGCATCAACCAAGAAAGTGGAATAATGAACCTTAAGTCTAAATCCAGATAAGAAGGGAGTCAGTGTAGGCCTATAATCAACCACATGAAACTGAGCTAACAAGTCCATGGCATACTTAGGCTGTAAAATTATAATCATAAAAAAAGATTGTGATATCTGAATCCTGATAAAATAGTACAATAGGCCCATGTCTATCATAAAAAATCTATCATGAAGTGCAATCTTAACACTAATAATGATGGATGTTATGCTTCCTGTAAAAATGAGATCATCAACTTAGAGCACTAAGTACAATAGTGAATCCTCCTACCATAGAATATAGGCATTCAGATCTTAGTGACATCTCTAGAATCCAACTAAAAGAAGAAATGTGTCCATCTTGGAATACCAAGCCTTAGGGGCTTATTTTAGACCATAAAGAGACTTATACAAGTGGAACATTAATGAATAATCTTGAATGAACCCCTGTGGCTAATCCATATATATCTCCATATGAAGATCCCCATGAAGAAATGTGCTCTTAACATTCATTTGATGTATAACCCAACTATGAGCTACATCAATAGCTAGTATCAATCAAATGGAATTCATCTTAGCAACAAGCACAAGGGTTTTTGTATAATCAATGTCTTCCACTTGGAAAAAACCTTTGGCGACTAAGCATGCTTTATACTTATCGATATTTCTATCCATTGCATATTTAGTCTGATATATCCACCTACATCATACTAATTTAATTCCCTTAGGAAGAGGAACAAGATCCCAAGTGTTTTTCCTAATCAATGAGTCATATGTTTCTTCCATCATTGATTCCTACTCAACTATCCCTGTGGCTTCTTAAAAAGATTGTGGATCAAAAGCTATGGCAATGTAGGAATATGGAAGATCATGTTGTGATCTTGTTCTCCTTCTATCTAATGGATCCCTAACAAGAGGGTCTACATCTGCCAAAGTCTATCTAGCACACAAAGGCATCAATGGGTGAGGATCTAGAGGAGGAGGAGGAAGAACTAGAATCTAACCTGCTAAACCTAGCTAGGGAGGTATTACCTCACCATCCCTACTAGTAGATGAAGCGAGAGTATCATCATCACTGCTATCTGATTCTTCTAAGGAAGAAGAATGAGAAATGTTAGAAGATAAGTCTAAAGGAATTTCTTCAAAGTAAACACTTCTCTCTATAATAAGCTCATGTGAATCTAGATCAATGAGTTGATATCCCTTAACACCATCAGGATATCCCAAAAATATGTAAGTTTGACTTTGTTATTATAAAGCACGATGCTTGTTTGAAAGTATGTGAGCCTATGTTGGACTACCAAAGACTCTAAAATGATCCACTATTGGCTTCCTATTGCACCAAGCTTCAAGAGGTGTTATCCCCTTTAAATCTTTGTGAGGAAACCTATTCTATATATATGAAACATAATTAATTACCTCTACCCAGTACTTAAGTACTAATGATTTAGCATGAATCACAAAACTTGCCATCTCTTTTAATAATATATTCTTCCTCTCTGCTACACCATTTTATTGAGGTGTGTATGCAATTGAATATTGAAGATAAATTCCTTTAAGAGCATAAAATTGTTCAAACTTGTTCACATATTCCTTCCCATTATCGATGTGGAGGATCTTGACATACTTCCTAGATTATTTCTCTGCTAGAGCTTTGAACTCTAGAAATATATCAAATACTTCACTCTTGAGTTTCGAAAAATAAACCCAAGTATATATGTAATAGTCATCAATAAATGTGAGAACATAACGGGTTTTAATAAAATACATAGTAGGTAATAGACCCACTAAATCACTATGAACAAGTTTGAGGACTTGTGTAGCCCTCCAATCCTTCCCTTTATCAAACTTATCATTTGGATGTTTGTCTAAGGCAAAACCATGCCATACAACCCTTGAAAATTGAATCTGTGGAAGTCCTGTAACCATCTCTTGCTGAATAAGCTGCTATAAATAGTTGTAGTTTAGATGACCAAACCACTCATGCCATAGCTTGCTCACTGAATCAGTGTGTGAGAGGTGAAAGCTATAGAGGAAGACTGAGGCATAAAATGGGAGAATCAATAAATCTGAGTTTGATTGTTAACTTTTCCTAGTACAACTAAGGCATTATCCTCTTATGTTTTGATTGATACATAATCGAGTGTGAATTCAACTTTCCTACTAGTATCAAAGTGAGTTATTTGGTAGATAGAGAGAAGGTTAGTTGATAGCTTTGGCACATAGAGAACATCCTCAAATACATGAATATCAACATTAACTATACCTTTTCCTATGACATCTACCTTAGAATCATCACCTATAAGAATACAAGGCAAAGAACTTGGTTCTAATTTAGAAAATTGTTTTTTATCAAAACCCATGTGGTGTGAAGCACCTGAGTCAAGTACCCATGACTTGGGATAATTTTTCAATGCAACTAGTTGTTAGGAGACCCCTTATCCAATGAAAGCACAATTGTTTACTTTCTTATAAGCAATTAAACACGGAATTATACCAGAATGATAAAGTAACTAGAAACTTGAGACAACAAAGAATTTGAGAGACAATACACACTCTTGTATTAAATATTACTAGAAGAAAATACAATAAGGAAGATGCCACTTCTTCCTCCACCTCAAAGGCTTGCCACACCTCAAGACCTTCTTCCCTCTCTCTCTTGCTCAACACAACAACTCTATAGCCTGAGTTATTATCCCTCCTTGAATGCTTCAGCTGATCTCCTTGACCTTACACCTGTAGATCTCCTTGAGCTTGCTTGCTTCAATGCTTTTACTTGCCTTCTTGATAATTACAATACATGCCTCATGGGTCTTTAAATAGAATCCCATGGTTACAAAAATAGAAATCTAACTACAATAATTAGACACACCGCTCGTGACTATAATTAGTCATTTGACATGCAAACACTCGCTTCACTTAACTGATTGTTCGTCAACAGCGGTTCTGGAACGCATAGGCGATCGACACCGGTCCCTGCTTGCCTGGTTCTACTGACGTCAGTTGACTATCTGTCATTGCCGATTTCCTTCTCCATTGTCTGTGACCGACGTCGGTTATACTGCCGACGCCGGTTCTTTTGGTTCTTCAACATCCTCTTCTTCGTGTCTGTAAACAGTTGAAGCTTTTAGCTCCACACCCTAACAATCTCCCACTTAGAGATAAATAGCTGCTACTGTACCTATACCTGTACACCATCTATCTTGTTCCTTTGGCTCTGTATCCCTCTTCAAAGTCACTCTTGAAGACCAACCACCACGCAAACCTGTGATGCTATACCTGTCACTTATGCCAAAAGAATTTTGTTGCTCCCAAATTCTTCATGACATACTTCTGAACCAACTCTACCCTTAGCTCAGAAAAATCCCTGTATATGAAACCCTGCAACAAGTAACACAATACAGTAACAGGATAATGTATCTAATATTATCCAACCTAGTAAAGATAAAAAACAATGGTCAAACCTCAATTGTCCTGCAGCTAACTCAAGACCATATACCCTAGCCTTCTGTCTCAATGTCCATCCACTCTCTTCTCTAAAATGGGAATCCATCTCTCTATTCAGTGCTTCCTTCCAGCTGACAACTCTACCAACAAATACCTATTTGGTTCTTCTCCAAGGACTCACACTCCTCATCCATGTCAAGCTCCCACTGTTTCTGGATTCTACCTGCATTGCTTTTTCTATCTTCCTAGTTCTTGACTATCAGTAAGCAATATAAAGAAGCTGAACAATGAATATGAGGTTCACATACCTTTTCTGACCTCTATATGGGTGTTTGAGACTCCTTGACAGCTAACTATCCACCCATCATCTGTTCAAGTGACCGATCTCGACCATCTCCCAGTCTGCTCCTGACCGATGTCAGTTCCCTGCACTGACCCTGACTATCGACGTCGTTACCCCTGGCCGACACTGGTGTCCCCCCTGCTGACGTTGGTCCTGATGACCGACATCATACTTCTCCTGCCCGACCTACCGACCCTGCTGGTCTGCACATGACTGATGTCAATTTCTGTCTGGCCAACGTCGGTGCCATGGGAGCACCGACGTCGGTACTTGTGTTTTTCTACAAGTGATGAATTTTTCATCTGTGAGCTCATCTTGGATCAAACCTCTGTCCATGCTACCCTGCTCAGATTTATTCAGCCCTTGTGACTGATCTCTGTTCCTCATCTCCTTCGTAAACACCAAGGCTTCTTTGTTCCTGTCAAAAGCATCAAATTTCCTTTTTCTGCAATGAACTCTATCTATGCTTTTCGAATCTAAACACATACCTTTTGAATCACGAACATCCATTCCCTTCTTATTCATGTGACCCAGCCTATTAGGCCACATCTTTGAATCTACAGCTGAAGTAGATAAACCAGAAGTAGAATCAGTAATACAAGTAGATAGATAAAGAGTACCTACTTTCTTACCTCTTGCTAAAACAAGTGCTCCCTTGGTAACCTTCCAAGAGTCCGCTATGAGGGTTATTGTGCATCCCTCGTCACCCAACCTTCCCACAGAAATCAAACTCTGCTTCAAAATTGGAACATGCATGACTTCCTTCAACACCCATGTGTTGTCTATCTGCAATTTCAGCTGCACTTTCCCTTTGCCAACAATCTGACAAGGCGTACCATCCCCTAAATAAAGCACTCCAAAGTCTCCCTGTTCATACTCATGGAACAAATCTCTATTTGGGGATGCATTAAAAGATGAACCAGAATCTAAAATCCATGATCCTACCTGACTATCCAAAGAAAGTATGAGAGCATCCTATACCATGATATTTGCATCTTTTGCTTCTTCTTTACCTTCAGGTTGATTCTCTTTATCTTGCAACCAACACTACTTCTTTGTGTGTCCTTTCTTTCCACAAAACCAGCAGGTAATACCTTTGGATTCGGATCTCCTTCCCGACCTTGATTTTCCTTGCTCAATCTTCTCCCTTTGCCTCCCCCTACTTTCTGCACTTAGAGCATTCCCTGATGATTCACCTGTGCTTTTCCTGCGTATTTCCTCATTCAAGATCACACTCACAACATCATCAACTTTTAATATTTTAGAAGCAGATGCAGAATTACTTACTGCCATAACCAAACTATCCCAACTTTTAGGCAAAGAACATAAAATCAAGAGAGCCTTTACCTCATCATCAAAAACAATATTGACTGAAGCTAATTGGTTTACCAAACCATGGAAATCACTGAGATGAGTATGTACCAATCCACCTTCCTGCATTTGCAAAGTAAATAGGTGCTTCATAAGATATACCTTATTAGAATTCGAGGGCTTTTTATATAAATTCACCAAGGACTTTATCAACTCTTCCGTTATCTTGCACTGTGATAAGCTGGAAATCACAGACGATGCAAGGCTCAACCTTATGGAACCGAGAACCTTCCGATCAAGAACGTTCCATTCTTCATCCTTCATATCTATGGGCTTGCATGCAACCCCACCCAATGGTAAGTACAGATCCTTTTGATACAGATAATCTTCAATCTGCATCCTCTAGTGATGATAATTCTTGTCGTTAAACTTCTCCATTCGTAGCTTACTTTCTTCTGCCATTGCTGAACTCCCACTCAATCAGAAAACCCTGTGAATGACCTGTAATCAAAAAATAACCTGCTTCCTACAAACCGTAGCTATGATACCAACTATTAAGAGACCCCTTATCCAATGAAAGCACAATTGATTACTTTCTTATAAGCAATTAAACACGGAATTATACCAGAATGATAAAGTAACTAGAAACTTGAGACAACAAAGAATTTGAGAGACAATACACACTCTTGTATTAAATATTACTAGAAGAAAATACAATAAGAAAGATGCCACTTCTTCCTCCACCTCAAAGGCTTGCCACACCTCAAGACCTTCTTCCCTCTCTCTCTTGCTCAACACAACAACTCTATAGCCTGATTTATTATCCCTCCTTGAATGCTTCAGCTGATCTCCTTGACCTTACACCTGTAGATCTCCTTGAGCTTGCTTGCTTCAATGCTTTTACTTGCCTTCTTGATAATTACAATACATGCCTCATGGGTCTTTAAATAGAATCCCATGGTTACAAAAATAGAAATCTAACTACAATAATTAGACACACAGCTCGTGACTATAATTAGTCATTTGACATGCAAACACTCGCTTCACCTAACTGACTGTTCGTCAACAGCAGTTCTGGAACGCACAGGCGACCGACACCGGTCCCTGCTTGCCTAGTTCTGCCGACATCGGCCGACTATCTGTCATCGACGGTTTCCTTCTCCACTGTCTGTGACCGACGTCGGTTATACTACCGACGCTAGTTTTTCTGGTTCTTCAGCATCCTCTTCTTCGTGTTTGCAAACAGTTGAAGCTTTTAGCTCCACACCCTAATACTAGTGTCATAGCTTTCCCTTTCCCTAAATTTGAAGGAGTGAAATAATCCTTTAAAGAGGATTAATTGATGTTATTCTTCTTGAGAAGACCCTTAAGGTCATTAATCTCTTTCTTCCAACAATCTTGTTCACTATGAAACCCCTTTTTTCAATAAGGTCAAGGAGTGTCAGTCATTTTTTGTGAATCCCCTTTCTTATTAGTGGATTTATAATCTCCTTGTGAGGAAGATTATTGTCCTTTATTCTTATCTTTTTATGACTTATTTTGATTATTCTACTTCTTTTTACTTGAACCTGTATTTGATGCTGATGTTAAAACTTGCTTATGTCAAGGTTGACTTACAACTAGAGCTTGAGATTTAGATGACTTAATTAGACCCATAGCTATTAACTTTTCTTCTTCAACCATTAGAATCTTAAAGAATGCCTCAAAGGTGGGAATTTGATATGATGTGCCCAATGTGAGCCTATGAGTCTGAAAGATAGAAACAAAGGATGAATATTCAAGACCTAATTTGTGTAAGGCACTGAAAATCAATTAATATCCTTTTTATCAATTTTACATTTAAAAATTTGTGTTCTAAGATCTATGACTTTAGTGATGTAGTCTTGTATTGTAGCATAACTTTTAGGATCCAAACTAATGAGTTCATTGTTAATTTGGTAACCACGAACCTTATATATTTTTAAAATAATGATGCTAATTTATCCCAAGCATCTTTTGGATTTGTACATTTGCCAAGATGAAAATTTAAATTTAAAGATATGTAAGATCGAATGCATCTAATAACCTTGGTAGTTTCAAAGAGAAAGTTGTGTAACTCTTTTGCATCAGTAGGTGGAGTAAGAAGAGTTTTTATGTAAGGCGTATATCCTAGCATCATGAATGCATTCCAAGTATTTTATTTCCATGTGTTGTAGTTGTATGTTGTTAATAGTGTAAACTTAGGATTCCCCATGATGCCTTTGAAAATAAACTATCACAAAGTAGAAATCAAAGTAAAAAACACACCATAAAACCCCCTTAAATTACTTAGTTTTATCTTACCCAACAAGTATTTGTTGGTACTTTATAATTGAGTGCGTTTACAAAGCTGGATTATAATTGTTCTAGTTTACGAAAAGCTCAATTTGGCCCTCTATTCTAAAAATAAAAAATATTCACTTTCATACAAAAATTTATATACCAATGTGTTGTGCTTGAAAAAATATTAACTTTAAAAAAAAATAGGACCTCAATACGAGGTTGTATGTGAAAGTTATGAGCCTCTGAAGTTGAAAAAATGAGGACGGGTAAGAGCTACAATTGAAAACACTAAATTCTATAAAAATATGGATAAATCTAAAAAAAACTAAAAGTACAACAATGAAGAGTAGAAAATTTTAAGCTATTTCAAAAAATATTTCACTCAAAAATACTTGCTGGTGTTCAAATGGTGGGCTCTCAAAGTTGCCCTTTCAAATTTGTCTATTGATCCATAAGGCCTGCTATTTTTTTTTGCCCTACATAGTCTGTACAATCCTACCTAGGAGAAAAAAAAAATCCTTCTGGGTGACTATGTCTAAATTGGAAAAAAATTATATGGATCTATAGGTTTTGACACCTTTTAAACGTAACTGTGAGGTCTGTTTTACTCTAAAATGCTTCAATTTTTAAGTACCCACCATATTTGGGCATGGTGCTTCTAGATCAAACCCTTGCCAAATTTGCCTCCTATTCCTAATCTAGACAAAATTTTAGATGATTTGGACTATCTCAGACACTTTGAACTCAAAAGTGAGCTAAAAAATTATCCACAAAGCTCCAATTTATGCCTGTATGCAAAATCAAAAAATTGATTGAATACCTAGATATTTTTCTCTTAAATATTTAACAATCTACAGATTCAAGATAGCTTTGGTACCATGTTAGAATTAGCATACATGATCTAATGAATCTAATATAAAACATGAATAAGAGATAAAATAGTAATAGTAATAAATAATAACTGTATATTCGAGACAATAATTGAAATGAATAAATAACTCAAATATGATGAATTATTTTGATAATTCAATATTGATCTAATGTAGAATACACAAATAGCCATTTCTTATATAGAGCAAGGTGTGCAAAATAAAGATCAGGGAACTCACACAACACATGTAGTTCAACTGATATTTGATTACAAGAATAGTGGAGTTCAACTCCACACTAACAAGATAGGTGTCCAACTTGTGTAAATGATCAACACAAGTTGACTACTAGTTTAAGCAATGTTATCCTATCTTATCTTGAATAGTGGAGTGGAACTCCACTATAACAAGATAGGTGTCTAATTTGACTACTCACTAAGCAAGCTTAACCTATCAAGGGCAAATTATTAATCAACGTAATAAACTAATTAAAATAAGTAATTAGTGTACCAATCTAAATAATAAATACAAGTAAATGCAATAAAAGAAATAAATGCACCAACATATTGGTATCTCCTCCTCCACCCCCACCATCATATAGTTGGTTGATATACCCATACAAAATTAGTATATAGATCTAGTGGTTACATATAGGCAATACATTTACATACATTGATTTTTTAGGAGAGTAATTGAATATACTAGATAACCATCTATTCAACACCCATATCAAAGAGATATTTAGGGATCACATAGGCCATCATATCCTATAGAATGTATATGGTTACTACCACATAAAATGTATCTTATTCCATATCAAAAATAGGTAATGAGATACCCTAATACTATAAAATGGAGCATACATAGTTCTAGGCCTTATATAGTTACAAATAATACATAGGATTATGTGAGTAGTGATCATGATAGTTATCTTACAACACATGATTTCATATAAAATTCTGATATGCTATATTTGGTATGTTTCATTCATGACAAGTGACCCTTATACTATACAATACATGCACTCCCCATGGCCCTCCCATTTAATGGGATCATTGGTTATAATTTTTTTAAAATTTTAATTATTTTAAAAATATAAATTATTCAAATTATTCAAAAATTTAAAAACATTCAAAATATTCTCAAAGATCAATATCATCATCCGAGCATGACATAATTACTAGATTACACTATCTACATATGTTATTTATCACATATTTTTTAGATGTAATATTATTTTCTTACACACATATATTTAACAGTATATGAGTGTGATGTAGGACAATCATGTTACACTTGGACATATAGATGTTGGATTCTCCTCTACCTCGTGGTCATGCCAATACTAGGGAAATCTTATTCCATGAATTTCACTATCACATATTATATCTTTCTATGACCTATTTACCATTTTGAGCTATCTAGATTTATTACATGTCTTGATAGTTACTCATATATTAATAAATGCTACATGTATCTATTATTTTTATAGGATGTGACATTGATACATATAGATGGTGTAGACTAGTATTTACTTGTTTTATGCTTCATTGATGTTGTTTCTCTCTTGTATGATAGGCTAGTTTGTGATTTTTTATTATGTGTGATACTTTGGCCTTGTTTCTAACATCTTAATGTCCCTTTTTGTGTGGCCTTTAACTTGGTTTATTAAAACATATTTGCATCCCTTTAATGTGGCTCTTGGCCTTATGTGACACTAATTATTAAAATTTCTAAGCTTTTTGATCTTGTTAAGATTGGGTGGTGCCATGATCTACATCATGTACCTTTATTATGTGGTCTTATTTAGTTATCTTTTCATTGAGGGTTACTACAATGTGCTTCATTGATACATCTATCTAGATATGACATGTATATGCCTTGAATCACGTAGATGCCTTGATTAACATATACATTACTATGATGACAAACTCAACACATGTTCACATGTTGATATCTTTATACATGACATGATACAATTATATTTAATTTTGAGCTAAACAACTTAGATGACACATCGCTCATCTTAAAAGGGGGTATTAAAGTGATCTTTGCATAGAGACATAAATCTCCAAGAATAAAAAATAATATTATTTGAATCAAAGTGAAAAATTAATAGATTTAGAGTGATTCAGCTATCAAATGAGTTCAGTTACATAATAGATATTAACACGTTAATAAAAATTATGAGGGCATTTATCATTCATATGCATTTAATTTATAGATAATTGAATACATATTCATACACACTTGAGTGCATATGCATGGGCATATGTACATTGTTTATAGGAATAAAAATTATAAGTTTTTCACATACACATACATTTGAGATATAAGTTCTCATGTTCAACATACAGATACATAACATTCTATATCAATTAGTAAAAATTTAGGGAGAATGATATTGGTTAATGCACATACAAATAATGATATTTTATAAGTCACACAAATCAAAAGGGGAATGATATTGATTCATGCACATTTACACATTTTTTTGTGAGCATTATTACAATTTTTTATTTGCAAAACACTTTTTCAATCTACATTAAGTAGTGAACATCCTTGAATCTAAAAATTTATGTCATCAGTGGTTTGATTCATTTAGTTACAAGTAATCTATGTTAAGGTTCAGTGATGCTTTATGACTATGGATTTACTCTGAGTGAACCCATCATGTGGTTATAATTATTTATTAGATCTGAATAATTATTTGGGTTAGTACATCGCATACTTATCTCCACATTTATGAGGGCTGGAGCATGTTTTTTTAAAACCCAATAGCTTGTAGAGTTATAGAAAATTGAGGTTTGATCACCCTCAATTTTTTCATGGTTCAACAAGAAAAACCACTCTCCAAGTGCTTCAGTAGAAATTACATTTATCAAATGCTTCAACAAGGAAGCATTATCTCCAACAAGATGTAAAGGCAACATGGTTTTCACCAACACATAGGTGTACTCCTTCTTGCTCTTTAATTTTGAAATCTCAAGTTCATATTTCAAATTTTAATTTTCGAACATTGACTATCATGTTTTTGTTGTAGGTTTTATTTTGGAGTGACCTACACAATTGGAGCTTCCTATAAAAGACAAAGTGTGTTGTATACACTTTGTTATATTTTTTTATTTTAATATATAAATTCCACTACTAGAATTAAAGGGGGCATTTGTAGACACTACAATATGGTATTAAGTACTTGGTAATAAAAATATTGACATACATTTACCACACATGAATTGTGCACACAAATATGATCCTAACTCGTAATCTCACCCTATCATAGTGATTTCTAAGGGTTTGACCCTTCTTTTCTATAGTTACACACCTACATGAACCTCATTGTTCATTTCAAATATGCATAGTATCATGCACAAACATGCCTATATGCTCAATTTAATCCTCCTATGCATAGGTTAGTATCATTATTTGATACTAACCAGAGCCTAATGGTATTGACCCTCTCCCAATAATGGTCACTTTTCAAATTTGATACATTTTTATGGGTTGGATCTTATCTTTCAAATAGTGTAGTGTGATAAATTACCTAATTGGACTCATACATATACAAATCAAGGCATAATTGTTCAAAAATTAAAAACCAATCACTAGGAGTAGTTACAAGCTATGTCTAAAGCATACCAAATCCAAGTCAAAGCAAGCATTGTCAAATATCAAAGTCAAATCATTAGTTACATTCATATAGTGAAGAACCATAATTGCATAATCACATTAAGTGGGATAAATATGTGTGATTCGAGTTCCATGTTTGGAGTATTAGTTACATAGGCAATGGTTAATCATAGTGGTCAGATCATCCCATTATAATTTCTAAAGTTTTATAGGTTTATATCCATCACAAGAACACATAGGGTTTTAAGGTGAAGGAATTTGATTTATGGTATTACGTGCATTGTTAGGGTTAGGCATTGCACATACAAAACTTTTAGAGACAAGAAAATGTGACCATATGGTCACATAAAAAAATTTCTGCATAGGTCATTATTAACCATTACATGTCTTTATTGACACTCAATACTAACTTGTACCTGATGGAACCAACCCTTGCATAGAGATAAATGCAGTTCCAAGACCTAACGAATCACACACCTATTTTTGTCTATTTTTTATTGTTAGAAGTTAGATACTCAATTTGAAAACCTAAGTACCTATCCCTTTGTATACTTACCATATTTAGTAGCTAGTTATCAAATCGTTGTGATTAGTTTAATTATTTTATGTTTAGATGTATCATTAAATGTCATATCTTAGTATCTGAATTCACATACTAGTTTTTATCTTAATGAAATTAAGTAATTTATCTTAATCCTAATTAGTATAAAATAGTGTAATATTTTAACTCGGTATGTGAAACATGTATAATTACAATAAATAAAACATCAAGGCATGTTTAAATATTTTAAAAATCAATTTTGAGAGTCTTCACATAGGGTTTATAGGTGTATCATCAATTAATTACAATCTATTGAAATCCACTTGAATCTAAACCTAGAAAGGTGTGCTTAGAAGTGTTAGAGACCTTATTTAGGAGTTTGGATCTAACAAAGTTTGGATGTCATAATCAATGGGATGATTGTAATAGATGACATGGAGGGTATCAAACTAGTTAATGTATTTAGGAGTTTGGATCTAGCCAAGGTTGGATGTCATAATCAATGGGATGATTGTAATAGATGACATGGAGGGTATCAAACTAGTTAATGCATGTGTTTGTCTGGTTTTGATTTCCTTTCTTAGATATATGTGTTTTGACACCTATAACATGCAAAACATAATTTCTTCTATGTGCCATAAAATTGTTATGGTATTTGAAGCTTAAGAAAATAAAATTAGCAATAGGGGTTTATGGAAAAATAAAATTAGAATTGTTAGGGTTCAATAAACATTACTTAATTATTAGGGCTCTCAATGGTGGAAATCACTTCATCACAATACATTAAGAAATAAGGGTTGCATAGCGACTAGTCCCTATCTTTAATGCATTGATTGTATTAGAAATTATATTGTATCTTGTGTTGAGTTAATTAGAGATATTTAGGAGGTAAAGTTGTAGGTTAATAGGAGAAAGGTTGCATATTAGGAATTGCAAAGTTAGCATATCATTTAAATCTTTGTAGCGTCTAGTCCTTGTCTTTAGCAATAGTATTATTGTGAATTTGTGATGTTGACAGTAGATAAAGCGATTATAGGATAAAGAAAAAAGAAGCCATAATGTGTTGCGAGGACCAATGTTTCACTGATTCTCTTATTTTGATTATTTTGTGATTGTTTAATTGCATCATACAACTTATAGTTAAAAATGATATTTAAATGAGGCACATGCAAATTAGTTTAATTTACATGCTCAATTTAAATAGAAATAATACAATTAATATTAGAAATTACTTAAATAATGTCACATTTTAATTGAAAATGAGAAAACTTTTTTAATAAGAAAAACTTCGCTTTTTTATAATAATGCAATTTTAAAAGTCATATTATCCCACACTTACATTTAATTTTATGAACTATTGCATTATAATATTGCCTACATTGTCATATAACAAAATAAAATCGATATTAATGATGGGAAATCGATGTAATTGAAACTTAGGAGATGAGGGGTTTGCGTAAAATGTTAAGAGTGAGCGGAGGAAAGAAATAGAATAAGAATGAAAGAGATTAGGCACGTAAACATGATATCTTATATGGGCTATCCAATCCAATCAATTCAGATAAGATACTATCTTATTTGGGCGGCCCGATTGTGATAATTATGAGAGTATTTTATTATGATAATTATGTATTAGCGAGTGTTAAATTCAAAAGTTTTGAATTTGGGGGTTGTCTAAACTTGGCGGTGATAACAAAATTTAGCACTTTTTTTTTTAAAATTTTTGATGCTTGCTAGGTAGGTTCTAGACTTCAAGTTGGCAGAAAGCAGAGGGCCAATAACCAAAGGCAAGACAATTACTTGGCAATTTCTTCCGTTTGAATTTTTTTTTGGCATGACAAAACCAGCGAAATCACATGATAGAAACAAATATTATTTGGTCATTGAATTTATTTATATGCAAAACTAAAATTAGACCTGAAAACTTTCTAAGTTTGCTGGAAATAACTTCCAACTGGGCAATATGGACATTTAAATAGAAAGGTGCCACCGATTTTTTTTTTTTTTTTTTTTTTTTGAAACCTACCTATGTGACAGACAGTAAAAATAGCTTCATCCCAAATATTAGGGAGTAGTGCGGCAAAGATTGTGGGGATTCAACACAAGTAAAAATAATAATTAAAAATTATCAAGTGATCAAATCTTTCAAATAAAATAAAAAGCACATGAAATGTACTCTTTTGCTGAGAGTGTCTAGAACTAATTCCTAAAAAAGTAGCTAAGTTGCATATATGAACACTTTACGTTCTCATAGTCCATTCAAAACAGATAAAACTTTTGAATAAATTAAATATAATCTAGACATTTGGCATAGCTCATGTGTGAATATGGAAGCGTTTTGTGGCATACTCCATCACCTACGACTTAGTGGGAAAATTTGAAGTGACGAGAGAGTTGTGAGAAAGGGATCTGATCCATCTGTGAAGAGCAGGGCATTTTTCTTGGCTTGGAAAAGCCAAACGTCCATATATTTCCAACAACCCATATCATGGCATCCACCATCCCAACACCAGGTCCACATAGTTTATCTTTCCCTTTCCATCTTTCAGCACTATTCCTTTGCTTTCCAGCTCCGCCAGGGCATATTCCATTGTCTCCCACATCTCTCTGTATTCTACTCTCACCATCTCCAACTCTTCCTCTGATGTATGATCTGCGCACATAACTCCAATCGCCCTTATATGCAAACAGTAAATACAATAGCTAAAATCAATCACACAGAATTTTATTTTCTTTGTAAAGAGGATGGGAGGAGAAGATGAACAAGTGGATGACCTTCTGATCGAGTAAACCCGCCCAAAAGCACACCAGGTAACGATCATAAGGATCTTGCAGAAGCAATTGGTGTGGAGAAGTCGGCCATGTTTCGTCGATATACTCAACGATGAATCCGGACTTGCAGATCGATCTGCCATTGTGTAGCAGCATAGGGATCTTCTTGCACGCTATATTCATTTCCAAAAACAATTCTGTTTTCTTTTTCAGACCTTCCTCCACCATTTCGTACACGATGCCCTTCGCCTTCAGGTCAATTTCAACTTGAAAATTGGACTCCGATTTTTTAGTCTCTAATTTTGGAAGTGAATTGCATTTCGAATAGAGCGCCCATTTAAACTGAACTGGCATGGAGATAGTTACGGAGTTTGGAATATTAATTATATTATAATTCAAAGTAATACTTGAAAAAAATTCAAGCATTTCAAGGGTCAATTAAATTAAAAATAAAATTGAAAAATGATGTCATAGTTTTAGAAGAAATGATGATGGTTTATATATACATGGACATGTATTTGTTTTACATTTTTTTTTAAATTACATTATGAGAACATTGAAAAAATTGTTATGTAGACAATAAAATGAGAGAAAATTAATTTTGATATTTTTTTAAATTTAAAAATTTTAAAAAATTGAATAACAACTTTAGAAACATAAAAATTATTGCATTTTATTGATTTGTTGGGTAGAAATTATTGTTTCAATTGATTTCTACACTTCTGTGCAGAAGGACTAATAATAGGTTGCAAATATTGAAGTAACTTCATAGATAAATAAAACCCCAAGCTATGTCAAAAGTACTCGATGGGAATTACTAGTTTTAGACTATGATAATTTTTTTTTTTTTAAGACTATGATAATATTCTAAAATTTGCTTAATCTCGTTATAATGTTTGTGATTGCTCAATAGATCTTTTGTGAGTATTTAGTAAACATTGTATATATACTTGATGTGCTTATTATTAAATAAATTATAAAGTGTGTGTGTGTAAACAATTAAATTCAAATTAGGATCATATTAACATGCCAAAATTAACACTAAACACTTAAAATATGAAAAACCCAGGATGAAGGGAATGGATGCACATTGATTTGATGAAAGCTCAAAAGAGAGCCCATAAGTATTAGAACATTTATGATAAAAGTCAAAAACATTGAAACACTTTTAGCATAAACCTTGATATGAAAGAAGAATGAAGAGAAATAAAAACTAACCAATATACCAATGACACATAATTGAAATAAATAATTGACAAATATCCTTAAAAACCTCCTAATTAATGTCTAATAAATTTTGAGGGCTTTTTTGTCAATATGTTTCAATAATGTTTATGAAAACATGGAATTCCAATTTGAAGAACATTGATCATTTTATTCCTTTATTAAAGAAAAATTCACTGAATTTTTTTAATATTTATGCCAAAGTCTCCAAAGATTCATCCATGAATCAAATCTTTAGATGCCAATACTGTCAGCATTTATTATTAATCCAAGACTTTGGTGGATGATAGTTGTCAATGAAATATGTTTTGACAGGCCCGTAATTTTGGTTATGAGTAAATCATGTACATGTATTTTTTTAAGAAATTTGAGGACGACAATTTTACACTTTACAAGTCGAACACTAAAAAATCCTTTGTCTCAAAAGTTAGTTTCTTTTAGGGATAAAAAAATCTCATGTGTCACTTGTTGATTGGTTGTGTTGGATTGAAAAACATTCCAATCATTTTGAGTGGCTATGTTTATTTATTATTTGTGGCATTCATTTATTTTACATGTCGCTTACGTGTATTTGACCTAGGAAGGCCAATCCTATGAGATCCTTGATGAGGATGCATCTACAATTTATTTTAATTGACATTAGAATTTCCTATTTAATGGTAACAATGCATTTGTATTCCTACAAAGAAGTGATGTATGACTATTAACACGGAGCATGAAACCATCAATAGACAGAAGATTAAATTTATTCATCATATGAATAATCCAACACACCACCCAGTAGAACAGTGCATATTTGTCAAATGTTTTAGGTTTTGGGCAGAATATGCCTCATAATTGAAAAGATTAAATTTAGCGTGTCTGAATATGACATTATTTTCTACCTATGTAACTTAAATACCATGTCTCAATAATGAGCTTTAGCATTCTATAAAATCAAAATATATAATAAAAATAATTTACTATAAACCTTCACTTTACAAAACCTTGATTTATGAAAAGAAAAAATTACATCCATTACATCAAGGTAACATCTTTGATTGGTTATTTTCTATTGTTAAGGGTGGACAAGGACATCATGAGCACTAATTTGATTGCGCTAGGGCTCCACATTTGATGAATAGCTAGAATCCACATTAGAATATTGTTTATATGTGAACAAGACATTGAGTTACCAAAGTCAATCTTGTAGCCTATGTTCATCCATGCTGTAAATATATTCAAATTTGAAGTAATTAAATTAGGATTAACAACATAAATAAACCCCAAACTTGGACACTTAAAAGAAAGGGCAAGGCCATACAAAACATGCAAGTGGTGAAAGATTTTAATGAGTGATAAACGATGATGGCGAGGGGAAATGACAATGTATTAGAGATGGTATCTTAACCCAAAGGGCCTATAGTCATACCTCTCTTAAAACTCATGACAACTGACCTTGTCTCACCTTTTATGCACACAACAGTAAGCAACAATAATCATATATTTTTAGTGCAGGGGATGATACAGAATAAGATTGTGTGTTCCTTATGTTTTAACCTTTTAGAATTTAGGGTATGTAAATCCTATGTTTGTTAAATATTTGAGTAGACTAAAGCAAGAAAATAATATGCAATAAATATAGCCATTGATTTGTTATAAAATTGACTAGCTTTGACTTTTCTAAAAATAGTAATAAAAGATGTAAGTAAAGACTTAGCTCAAAAACACCTAATACGGATGATATGAGTGTTATAAACTGAGATGGATGCTGATATTGAGTGTCTTAAACTAGATCCCTATGTCATAACCTCTTCTAGACATTAACACCATAATTGGATAGTAGTGCAATTATTGGCAAAGTAGTGGTATTATCCTAATATTGGTGGTAGTGTGCTCTGTGTAGGATTGCCCTAAACTTCTAGGCATATCTATGTTTAGATATCTAGTGTCTGTTACTGTGTGCAAATTTTTTGGAACCTTATATTATGCCTATAATAATTGATTTGTTGTGCAAACCAAATCTTCCATACAACTAGGGCATGAACTAAAAGTGTGTTCATTATTAGGGTAGGCTAGACATCCTTAACACCCTGCTATGAAGAGAGTTGCCTACATATCAATACTCTAAGGAGGGATCAAGCCCGATGTATTTCTCCCCACCTAAGTGTCGATGCAAGTGCAATAATGTTATTATGACAGTGGCCTTAAGTGCTTTGAATGTTCTTGAGACTAGAAATCTAGAAAATCTGAGCTTAGGGTTGTTGTAGATGGTAGTATGCAAAAGTAGGGCAGAATAAGGATTGATAACCTTAATTGTGCTCAACTTGTTTTGTGTTTGAATTTTTATTTGGCATATGATTTCCATATAGGGGTTAGAGAGCTGAAATTCATGTATATGTACTATTCTATTGCTTGTGCAGATGATAAAAGATGTCTAGGCCAACTTTAGGAGGCTTTAGTTTTGAAAAGATATTTGTTTTAGAAAAGGTAGGGCAAAGGACATTAGTGCCATTTTGGGGACACTAGAACCACATGGAGCTAGTTTCCTTATTAAGTCACTAATGTCTAGCTGGAAGAACACTGGGCACAAAGTGCCAAGATCAAGAAATGAGGGTCTGAAACTACTTTGGGGCTAACTAGGGATGCATGTGACCCACACAAAGGTTGGATAAGTGTGATAATAGACTCTAGAATAGGTCTAGGACTAAGCTAGGGATAGGTGGTCTCAAATAGAACTGTTAACACTCAAATACCAATTTTGGGTTATTACTTTTGCCCCCTGCCCCCTTAGTCTAGAAATGCAACAAAGTAAAATGACTAGGATAAAGGAAAAATAAGCGTACCTAAACTTACCTTGGGAAGTGAATCCTGTGAAGCTAGGTCTGAGTATCTGAATCATTCTCTAATGCATGTCCTACAAATGAATTGTGCATAAATCAGTCCTTAATAGATTTTAAAATCAAAATACTAAAATGAGTAAGGAATTAAAATTGAGTAAAACTAAGTAAAGAGATAGGATAGAGGAAAGGAACAAATACACCTCACTGGGTATACAAACCAATGCATGAACCGAGTAACAACCTATATGTATGCATGTATATAGTGATCAATCGATGAATAGCTTGGACTTAGCTGATGGTTTGCTCAATCCTCATGTGTAGGTGACTCAAGAACTCAATCTAGTTTTGACCTGTGAATAATTTGGATTGGACTGATAGTGTGTCTAACCCTCTCATGTGGGTGGATCAATAACTCAAGTAGGCTATGACTCCATCATTTCCTACCCATGTGTAGTATATGCATATAAAACTAAACTATACAAAGCAATGTAAATGTCTAACTGAGTATATTTAACTATGTATGTTAGCTCTATGACCACTTGGTATATTAGGCAGGTCTGAGCCACTAGAGAATGCCAACCACTATAAATGGATTAAGGCATGAAATTGGCATGCAACATGGAATGTGATGTCAGGCGTATATAGTGTAGATAATGATATGGAATTTGTCATTCCATCTGATCAAGCGATGTGTAATTAAGCATATGAAAATAATGTGTCATGCACATGCCCCCAAATCTAATATCTAAGCATATAGACTCTAGACTGAGTTGTAATAAATTGTATTTGGGTATCTGAACTAATATGGGAATGGTTATGTCGCACATGATTCCCCCAATCTGAGTAAAATTCTATGAATCTAAGTTGAACTAGTATGAATATGAGTAAAAATTTAGTATAAATGATAAATCTATAACTAAATCTATACAAACATGTACTATACTTATTGTGTTATTATGGATAGTATGGGTTGTTATAAAATGTTAGAAATAAATCAAAAATTGATGTAAAACAATTTTATAGAATTTAAATAATAATAGATATGAATAAATATGCATAAAGAACAAAAATAAACATGCACACCAAGAAGACTAGATTTAATGTGGTTCACCCAATGTGGGTTACAGCCATCAAGAAACACTTTCTCAAATTTTATTACAATGCACAAAAGTACAATTTACTCTTAGATCTGTCTTCTCATAATTACAATGCATAAATATTATTTGGAGCTGCACTCAACAAACCCTCCTGAATTCACACTTGAATTCACACACTCTATTCTTCTTTCTCAAACCCTTGTTATCATAATGTATTACCTAATGAATATCCATATATACATAATACATCAACATAATAATTTTACAAAATAATGGGTACCAAACTATGGGCCAAGTCAATCCAAAATAGTTTATCTAGTGATAATACATAAATAGTGTATAGTACATTTTAAATGTATAGTATTTGAAATACATTATAATTTAGAAATAGGCTCCACAACACAATAATCTCCCACTTAGAGATTTATTTCCTCTAAGCAGACTTCTCAACCCTTCACTATCAATTGTGAAGGCCAATCAAAACTGAACATATCTTTAGTTTCTCCCTTGTGACTACCTTGGTCATCATGTCTATAGAATTTTGACTGGTATGAATCTTCTCCAGCTTTAACTTCTCTTCCTCCAAATTTGTCCTAATGAAATGATACCTCAACTATATATGCTTCATCCTAGAATGGAAAATAGAGTTCTTTGCTAGATGTACAACACTTTGAATATCACTATATAGCTTCCCTTCCTCCTGCTTGTGCCCCAACTCTTCAAGTAATTTTTTTAACCAAATCATTTCTCTATTTGCCTCTGTGGAAACAACATACTCAACCTCTATGGTTGATAAATCCAAAAATTTCTATAGTCATGAAATCCAGCCCACCATTGTGTCACCTACAGTATATACATATCCTATTGTAATCCTCCTATTATCTAAATCTCTAGCCATATCTGAATCTACATAACCATGAAAAGTGGTGTTCAATCTACCATAGCTTAAAAATATCCCCATCATCCCTCTTAAATACCAAAGGATTCACTTCACTACCTTCTAGTGTTCTCTACCTAGATCACTCATGTACCTACTTACTACTCCCACTGCATGGACAATATTTGGCCTAAGGTACACCATGACATACATCAAACTCCCATTAATTAAAGAGTAAGGTACATCTGAAATCTATATTCTCTCCTACTCTATCTTGGGACATTGCTCCTTTGAGAACTTGAAATGACCTACCAAAGGAGTCCCAACTGGTTTAGCATTTTGCATACTAAACCTCTCCAAGACCTTTTTAATGTACTCTTCTTGGGATAAATTCAAATTTCATTCCTTCTTATTCCAAGTTATTCTCATACCAAGGATTTATTTTTTTTCTCCCAAATCCTTCATAGCAAAGGAATTACTAAGTTATTCCTTGAGTGCATTTATTTCTTGCATGTTCTTACGTACAACCAACATGTCATCCATAGATAGACAAAGGATAATGTAATCACTATCATCAAACTTCTTGATATATACATAATTGTCTGAATGACACTGGAGTATCCCTACTCCATCATAAAACTATCAAATTTCTTGTACCACTATCATAGATCTTATTTCAGGCCATACAATCTCTTATTCAATTTGCACACCAAATTTTTCTTCCTTGTGACCTCATATCCCTATGGTTTCTCTAAATACAAGTCCTCCAAATCACCATGAAAGAATGTATCCTTCACATCTAGCTGATCTAAGTACAAGTTTTCCACTACCACTATCCCAAGAATAGTCCTAATAGAATTCATATTTACCACTAGGGAAAAAATCTCATTGAAATCAATTCCCTTCTTCTGTGCAAATCCCTTTACCACCAACCATGACTTGTACCTTTTCTTGCCTCCATCATCTTCTTTAATTTTGTACACCAACTTGTTTTATAATACTCTCTTACCTTTAGGGGGGTTTACCAAATCCCAAGTCTGATTTTCCATGAGAGATTGATGTTCCTCATCCATTTCTTATTCCCGCTTCTTCTTGACATCTAACATGCATTTCTTCTTCAAATCACTCTAGCTCTCCATTGTTAATGAGTAATAAATAATTAAGAGATGGATAAAAATGTTTAGGTTCCCTTCTTACCTTACAAGACCTTCTCACCACAAAAGTTTGGGGTTCTTGTAGAGTAGGCATCTGAACTAGTTGCTTGGACACTTTATCATCTGTAATGTCCTCCAACATTATGTACTTTTTGTGGAATCCTCTTTCTAATCCTACAACTATTGTTTATATATGACTTTTTCATTAAATACAAAATCCCTAAATCAAAATATTTTTTTGTCCTTAAGACTCCAAATCCATAACCCAAAGTCATCTTCGCCATAACCAATAAAGGTGAATTTTTTAGACTTAGCCTCTAACTTGATCCTATCATCATTATCAATATGATGAAGGCTTTACCTTGAAATATTTTAAGAAATGGATAATTAACCTTCTTACTAGACCAAGCTTCCTTAGATTTTCCTCCATCTAAAGTAGGTGAAGGACCTCTATTTATCATATATAGCTATGTTTACTACTTCTACCCAAAACTAAAGAGGTAGTCCTGCATGTGACCTCATGCTCCATGATAGTCCTATTCATCTTTTCTAACACTCTGTTGTGTTGTGGATTTATTGAAACCATCATTTGTCTATGAATTTCATTCCTTGAATAGTAATAAAAATTCATTACTATAATATTCCCCACCATTATCTAACCTACGACATTTTAACTTGAGACTTGTTTCATTCTCAACCAGGGCTTTCCATCTTTTAAATGTATCAAACACATCAACTTTTATCCTAATGTCATACACTCAAACTTTCCTAGTTGTATCATAAATAAAAGTTACATAATAAGATGACCCACCAATAGAAGACACCTGAGCCGATCCCCATACATCTAAATGAACCAATTCTAACTTATTCTCCTTCCTCGTAGGTCCAACCTTGAGAAACTTTACCCTTTTCTATTTTATGTACACACAATATTCATAAAAATCTAAATCAGACCCTTTCAATTTGGGCAACCAATCTTTCAAAATTTTCATACCCTTTTGGCTCATGTGATCGAACCTATCATGTCACAAAGTTACATCTGCATCTGTAACAACTAATTTACAATAGTTAGCACTACTTGATATATATAGGGTACCAACCTTCTTACCTCTTTTTACCACAAGATCACCCTTGGTCACCTTCCAATAATATGTAGTAAATTTAACCATACAACCTTCACTACCTAGTTGTCCTGTGGATACCAAATTCTCTCTCAACTTAGGCACATACCTGACATCCTTTAGTAGCCAAGTGTTCCCATTATGCATCTTGATATGAACACTTCATTTTCATACTATGTTTTAAGGATCATCATTACAAAGATAAACATGTCCAAAATCCCCTTGAACATAATCAATAAAATAATTCCTATTGGTGTAACATGAAAAAAAGCCCCTGAATCTAAAACTCAAGACTCAACAATATTATCAATGGAGAGAATTAATGCATCTTAACAAACATTACATGTTGCCATATTCACCTCCTTGGTGTCTTCTTGATTTTTATTCTTATTCTGAAGAGACCAACAATCCTTCTTTGCATGCCTAGTCTTTCCATAATACCAACATACCATCCTGCCCCTTGATTTTGACTTTCTAGGACCATTTGACTTTCCATGCTTTCCTTTTCCTCTAAACTTTTATCTCCCTCTACTCTCCACTGCCAAATCATCACCTAAAGTAGAAGTCTCCCAAGATATTTTCCATTGCATTTCCTCTCTAAGGATTAATCCTATGACATCCTCAAACTTCAACTTGGTATTATTAAAGATCGAGTTGCTCACAACCATTACCATGATATTCCAACTCTCTGGTAAGGAACGCAAAATAAGTAAAGCCCTAACTTCATCATCAAAATAAATTTTTACAAAATTTAACATACTCAAAACCGTATTAAATTCATTCAGATGAGCAGTAACTAAACCATTTTATACATCTTCATATTAAATAACTTTTTCATTAAAAATATTTTATTAGAAGCAGAGGGTTTCTCATATAACTTCCCTAATACATTCATGAGACCTTTTATGGTCTTTCCCTATGATATATTAAACATGACCAAAGATACAAGGCATAACCTAATGGCCCCAAGTGCTTTCCTATCAAGTAGATCCCAAGCCTCATTTGTCATACTCACTGGTTACTTTACTTTTCCTCCTAATGGAGCATGGAGGTCCTTCTGATAGAGGTAATCCTTTATCTGCTACATCTTCCATAGAATAAAGTTTTATCCATTAAACTTTTCAACATTTGATCTATGATCATCATCCATATCTCCCACTTGAACTAATAACCCTTCTTACGATTTAACACTTTAGCAAATATAACCTGAAGCTCTGATACCAGTTGTTAGGAATAGATCATCAATTGATGTGAAATAATTTCATAGAATCATAATAATAATATATATGAACAAAGATGCATAAAGAACATAAATAAACATGCATGAAAATAAGACCAAATTTAATGTGGTTCACCCAATTTGGGCAACATCCACTAAGAAACACTTGATCAAATTTTATTACAAGACATAAGAGTACAATCCACTCTCACATCTGTCTTCTCATAATTACAATGCATAAATATTGTTTGGAGTTGTGCTCAATAATCCCTCCTAAATTTTCACCTAAATTCACACACTTTGTTCTTCTTTCTAAAACCCGTGTGCTCATAATGTTTTACCTAATGAATATCCATCTATACATAATACATCAACATAGCGGTTTTATAAAATAATGGGTACCAAAACCATGGGCCAAGTCAACCCAAAATAGTTTCTCTAGTGAGAATACATAAAGAGTGTATATTAAATTTTTAAATGTATAGTATTTAAAATATATTGTAATTTAAAAATAAGCTCCACACCAAAAACATAAAACTAAGGCTACTAGATAGTAGCACTATATTTTGGACAGTAGCACCATGTTACACTAGTGTCCCCATTTGGGCGTTAGTGTCCTTCTGATTTGAATTATGTGCAATTATACTACTTTATGGGTCTCTATTTTTCCCCTATGTTTATCTATGTCAAATTTTTGGTAACTAATCCTGTGTGCTAATAAATGTACTATGAATGCAATATGGGAGCCTGATCTCTCTGACAAACCCATGTGAATTCTCCTTTTGAGGAGATTTGTTGAACCTATGCAAGAACTGTACTCAAAAGAAAAAGCTATACAAAATGTGTGTTAGTTAGAGCATATATGATAACTACATGATAATCCAATAAAATGTTTATACATAACATAAGAATGTAAGATAATCTGAGCATAAGTATGTAATGTAAGATGTATTTTATGTCTAGTATTTCATAAGGGTGTCAAGGTATATGTAATCAATGTATGTGATAATAAATTTGATTCAAAATAGGTAGCTACCTAAGGATATGGGGCATGATGTTCATCATGAAACCTAAGTAGGAAGGGTAGATGCATGAGGTCCCTCATAACATAAAAAATTGGTGTGTGTAACAATAAAATATAAGTGTCACAACCATGATGCATATAAAAAAGCATACATACAAAACACATGAGGCACACAAAGTAGGCCAAGGGGCCATAATATGAGGGACATGGGCACATCACTAAATCTTATAAAATAAGATATACAAGGACATGTGCAAATATTCACATATGCAAGCAACAATCAAGTTGTCTTAGATACACATATAAGGACATTTTTAAATATTCACATACACAATTAGGAAAGAAAATACAAGGACATGGGTAAATGTATAAAGCATACATGCTATGAATATAAGTGGTGTAGAACCAAAGAACAATGACATATTTAAATTCTCTCGAATAGAAGAAGCATAGAACTACAATCAATATAAACTAGGTAAGCTAAAAATAAAAGTATGCATGAATATGGAATACAAATCTGTGTAAGATCTAGGATGTATATATGTTGATTCTAAAATAGCAACAGCCAGCAATTTTTTTTGAGCAAGATTAACATGATCAATATCAAGATATAACAATGTTAGGGCTGGGATGTAGAGTATAGAAAGATAGAAACTAGTAATCAAAACTATGTATAGAATGCCCCCAAGTAGGTGAATGTGTCAAGTTAAAACCCATGCATTCATGTATATGCCCTAGTGGGTAGATAATAACAAGTCTATATTGGTGTAGTGGACATGAGTCCTATAAATAATTTGCAAGCACTCGACAAGAACAAGTGAAACATGTATCTATGATAAAATTAATTGTACTAAGATGGACAACATATTTAATATCTGGTAATATAAGAAATGTAAACATAGAAATGCATACATTTTGTAAATTTTGTGTTTTCTAAGTGATTATTTGAATGTTTTTGTGTTTTTGACTTGTTATATTATTTTTGTATTTTATAGATATAAGCTATGTACAAGCAATATGAAAATGAACTATGTACAAGGAGAAAGAGAGAGGGAAAGTATATACAAGAAGAGAAAAACCATACTAATTAATGAGTTTCATAAGAGACTCATTATCCCTATGGCCTATATCAAAAATAGGAATGGTAATATCTCATGCAATGTGATTGTTATGCTTTAGTTGAATGTTGTTATAGTAGTAATCTGAGTACTGTTCATCATCAAAATCATAAGAATCATAATAACCTAGAATGATAAATGGAATTTCCTTGTATTATGGAGTCAACCATTTTGAATTATGCTTTGGAATATTGATTATGATTCTTCCCTTTGAAACTATGCTCATTATAGGCATATGGTGCTCCAGAGGCTCTTTTTCTAGAAAGTCTTTTTTGAGAATGCTTGTTGGCTTAGCCTAATTTTAACTTTGTAACTGAGGTTATTACTATTTCAATAATATTTATTGTGTATTTGGACTTCTTACCTTGATAAAATGTATTTGTGAATGATTTTCCTTAATATATTTAATAAATCTCAAACCTTGTTGACCAACATTATCAACTACTAGAATAGTAGTAGTGATACCTTGGGCCTGCTTGCCCAAACCTTGACTATGATAATCAAATTATTATATATATTTATGACCAGAATAATACCATTTTGAAAGTTGAGCCTCATTTTGGAGAGGTAGATTTGCATCTTTTACATGTGCTTGTTGTACTATTTCTTGCTTTGATTGTGCTTTGTGAACCTTTTGTTATTCTAAGTTATGCTTTGGTAACCACTTTTGTATTGTTTCTGAATTTGACCCTTTTAAATTTTTAGATGTGGCATTGTATGTTTTTTGGATGGTACATCACTATTTGAGTCATTTATATCCATTATTTTTTGTATTTTCCTTTTCAATGCTAAACATGAATCAATGTGGTGCCCATGCATTCTATTATATACATAATAATATATGGATCTCCTCACTAGGTGTACAGGGGTAGGTTGATCAACTTAGATTTAATCATTTACCTTAGTACCTCACCTGAACTCTTATTTTATATTTTAATGATTTTTAAATCACTAGTTTTAGATTCACTTTGTTGTGATTTTGTGTTTTGATATGTAACATTGTTTTCCATAAATTAACTAGGTGAAGATGTATATACATGATTTAAACTAGTGTACCCTGAAGGCCTTTGTCTTGTAAATTGATTTTATAATGTTGTAATATCTTCATGTAATAGTTGATTCTAATTTTTTAATCTTGAAATTATCTTACTCATATTGATAATTTGATCACACATAGTCTCACAAGTGCAAACCTTAGCTGCTTCGGATTGAACATGTAGGCACACACCCTATAGGGAAGAGGTATGAATAAGTTGAGTCTATGGATTAGTGACATTGGTATAATATGATTCATATCATGGAGGATGATAGCATGGACCTAGTTAGAGGGAAATTAGCTATCAGCCTCATGGAGATGATGAGAAGGAGATTCTTTCTTGTCCATAAGATATGGCATTGAAACTTGAAACATAGTTGTTAACTTCTGTAAAAGATCCTCTATGTATGTAAGTATTTATTTATTAATTAAATTAAACATAAAATAACAATAACATGATAAATATATAATTAAATATGTCATACATTTCAATTTATATAACACATCATCTATAAATGTGTTTATGTCTTTTCTGAGTTCATTCTAAATTAACGAAAACAAGCATGCAAATGAAAGTATTAGACTTTGAATCAAAAAGTGATTAAATTATTATATCATTATTATCATGATTGTATGAAATATAAATCAAAAGATATATGGATATGAAATCTAGATGTTGAAAATGTAAATCCTAGGGTTATCTAGGGTTAGAGTTTGTGCAATATTCAAAGTAAATTGGGTTCACCAGATGTTTTAACCTTTTAATACTTAGGGTATGTAAATATTATGTTTGTTAAATATATAAGTACACTAAATTAGGTAAATAACATGTAATAAATATAGCTATTGATTTGTTATAAAATTGACTAACTTTAACTTTTCTAAAAATAGTAAAAAATAGTGTAAGTAAAGACTTAGTTGTAAAACACCTAATACAGATGACCCGAGTAATATAAAATGAGATGGAAGATAGTCTGAGTGTCATAAAATACATACCAACATCAAAACCCCTTTTTGACAATAACACCATAACTGGATAGTAGTGCCATTATTGGTAAAGTGGTAGTAGTGTCTTGATATTAGCGGTAGTGTCTTCTATGTAAGATTATTCCAAACTTCTGGGTGCACTTGTGTCTGGATCTATAGGGTTTTTTTATATGTACATAAATTTTGTAACTCTATATTATTCTTGTAATGATTGATTTTTTGTGAAAACCTTAATCCTCCATATAATTAGGACATGAGCTAATAAGTGTGTTCGTTAATAGGGTAGGATGGACATCCTCAACACTCCATTGTGAAGAGAGTTGTCTACATACCAATAATCTAAGGAGGGATCAATACTAATTTAGTTCTCCCCAATTAAGTATTGTATTAATTTTAAGTTATGCTAGTATAATAGTGGCCTTGAGTGCCTTGAATGTGCTTGAGACTATAAATTTAGAAAATCTAAGTGTTTCAACCTTTTAGGGTTTAGCTTATGTAAATCCTTTATTTTATTAAAGGGATGAGTAGTCTAAATCAAAGAAATAATATGCATAAAATAACCACTAATTTTTTTTAGATTTGAATAGCTTTGAATTTCTAAAAATAGTAATAATTAGTGCAAATAAATACTTATCTAGAAAACACATGATACAAATGATTTGATCACTAAAAATTGAGATAGAAGAAGGTCTGAGTGTTGTCAACTAGATCCCTTATTAGAACCCCTCTTGGATAGTAACACTGCATTTGGACAAAGGAACCATGTGTCTATAGCATCCCGATATTGGGACTAATGCCCTCTATGCAAGACTGTCTTGAACTTTTGAGTGCACTTGTGCCTAGGTTTTTGGGGTCTATTCTTACACACATGAAGTCTCAATCTATATATTATGCTTGTCATAACTGATTTGTGATGAAAACCCTAATCCTCCTTGAAATTAGAGTATGAGCTAAAAATTTTATTCATTATTAGGATAGGCTAGACATCCTCAACATTCCACTATGAAAAAAGTTGCCTATATACCAATACTCTAAGGAGGGATCAATCATAATGTAGTTCTTCCCACATAAGTGCTAGTGAAAGTGTAAGTAATGCTAGTATGATGTTGGTATTGAGTGCCTTGAGTGTGTTTGAGATTGAAAATCTATAAAATCTAAGATTATGGATGTTGTAGATGATAATATGAAAAAGTAGGGCAGAATAGGGATTAATAACTTTATTTTTTCTCAACTTATTTCATGCTTGAATTAGTATTTTTAAACTAATTTTCATCTAGTGGATAGAGGTTAAAATTCAAGTATTAATAGTGTTATATTGCTTGTGTAGATAATAAAATATGTCTAGGTTGACCTTAGGAGGGGTTTACTTTTTAAAATGTATTCATTTAGGAAAGATAGGGTAAAGGACATAGGTGCCATTTTGGGGATACTAATACCATGTGACTTTAGTATCCTTAATGTGGCACTAATGTCCACTTGGTAGAACATTCAGCATGAAGGGCCAAGATTGGGAAATGAGGGTCTGAGACTACATTTGAGCTTACTAGGGATGCTTTTGGCATATATGAAGGATAGAAAAGTGTGATAATAGGCTCTAGGATAGGTTTATGAATAATCTAGGAATATTTAGTCTCAAGGATCACTCTTAGCACTCAAATACCACTTTTAGGTGATTATATTCCCCCCTTATGTTAGAAATGTAGAAAAGTGAAATGACTATTATAAAGGAAAAATAAGCATACCTAGACTTACCTAGGAAGTGAAGCCTATGAAATTGAGTATATGTATGTGAAGTTGGATTTACGTATGTAAAACATGATCCAATGCATGACCTATAAATGAAATTTTCATAAATCATTTCTTAAGAGATGTCAAAAGCAAAAGACTATGCTGAGTAAAGAAGTAACATAGTAAAATTGAGTAAAGATATGGGAAAGAGGAAAGGAATGAATAAACCTCATTGGATACATGAACCAATGCATGAACATGGTGACAACCTATGTGTGTGTATATAGTGATCAATTAGTGAATAGCTTGGATTGAGTTGATAGCTTGATCAATTCTCATGTGTGGGTGACTCAAGAACTCAATCCAATTTTAACTTCATCATTGCCCACCCATGCTTGGTGGATCATGACCTATGAATAGCTTAGATTGGAATGATAGTGCTTCTAACTCTCTCATGTGAGTGGATCAAGAACTCAAGTAGGCTATGAATCCATCATTTCCCACCCATGTATAGTAGATGCATTTGAAATTAAATTATGAAAATTACTAAAAATATCTAATTGAGTATGCATAACTATGTATGTTAGCTTTACCGCCACTCAAATACATTAGGCAAATCTAGGCCACTCAAAAATGCCAAATACTATAGATAAAGTAAGGCATGACATTGGTGATAACCTAGAATATAATGTCAAGTGTATACAACATAGAGAATGACATGGAATTTATCATTCCATCTGATCAACTAGTGTGTAATTGATCATATGAAATAATGTGCCCCGCACATGCCCCCAATATGGTATCTGAGCATATTGAATATGGACTGAGTTATAATAATTATATATGAGTATTTAAATTGAATATGGGATTAGTCATGCTGCACATGATGTCCCCAACCTGATTAACTGATATAAATTTAAGCTGAGTCAATATGAATATAAGCAAAAATTAAGTATAACTAATAAACTTATAACTAGATATGTACAAACTTGTACTATACCTACTATACTATTTTAGCCAATCTAAGTTGTTCTAAAACTAAGGCTACTGGAAAGTAGCACCACATATTGGATAGTAGCTCCATGTGGCACTAGTGTCTTAACTTGGGTGCTAATGTCTTTTTGGTCTGAATTATATGTCATCGTACTACTTTATGAGTTTGTTTTTCTCTATGTTTACTTGTGTTTGATTTTATAAAATTGAGCTTATGTGCTGAAAACTGCACTATGAATGCAATATATGAGCTTGATCTCTATGAAAAACCCCTATGAATTCCCCCTCTTTTGAGGGTAGTTGTTGAACCTATGCAAGAACTATCCTCAAAAGAAAAATCTTACAAAATGTGTGTTAGCCAGAGCATATATGATAATTTCATGATAATCTAATATAATGTGCAAACATAACATTAGAATGTAAGATAATCTGAACATAACTATGCAATGTAAGATGTATGTCATGTCTAGAATTACACAAGGGTGTCAAGATAGATGTAATCAATGTATATAACAATAAATTTGAGTAGAACTAAGTATCTACATAGTGGGATGGGGCATAATGTCCATCATGTCACCCAAGTAAGAAGGGTAGATGAATGAGGTCCCTCATGGCATCAAAATTTGGTGTGTGTAATAATTAAAAACAAGTTTCACGGCCATGACACATACAATAAAACATACATACAAAACATATGATGCACACAAAATAGGCCAACAGGCCATAATACAAGGGACATGGGCACATGCCACTAAATCTAAGAAAACAAGACATACAAGGACATGTTCAAATGTCCACATATGCAAGCAACAAACAAGTTCGATTAGAGCCACATGGAAGGACATGTTAAAATTTATACACACAGAATCAAGAAAATACACACAAGGGACATGGGCACATGTCCAAGGCATACATATTATGAATAGAAGTGGCATAGAGCCAAATAATAATGGCATATTCAAATTCCCTCGAATAGGAGAAACATAACAATACAATCATGTCTAACCTAGGAAAGTCAGAAATGAAATCATACATGAATATGTAATACAAATCTGTGTAAGAGATAGGATGTACATAAGTTGAGTCTAAAGTAGTAATAGCCAACAAAAATTCTAAGCATTAGTAACAATGATCAAAATAAAGATATAAAAATGCTAAAATTGGAATGTAGAGTATGTAAAGATAGAACTTGGTGATTGAAAATGAGTATAAAATGCCCCCAAGTGAGTGAATGTGTCAAATGAATAGCCATGAATCAGTGTATATACCCCTAGTGGGTAGATAATAGAAAGTTTGGATCAGTGTAGTGTATCTAAGTACTATAATCAATTTTCAAACACTCAACAATAACAATTAAAACATGTAGTATGATAAAATTGGCTATACTAAGATAGATAACATATGTAGTGTCTATCAAATATAAGAAACGTAAACATAACAATGCATACCTTCTATACAATTTTTTGTTTTTTTTGACACATTATATTGTTTTTGTATTTTATAGATATAAGATATGTACAAGTAATATGAAAATGAACTACAAGGAAAAAGATAAAAGGAAAGTATGTACAAGAATAGATAAACCATACTAACTGATGAGTCTCATAGGAGACTCCCTATCACTGTGATTTGTGTCAAATAAGGGAATTGTGATTATGAATGATGTGTGAAAGGGAAACTATGATCTCATAAAATTTTTTACTAATTAATATATGTCTATATATGTATCTACCTATGTAATGGTGCTAAGAATCTTTGGCACTAACTGTGGTATCTTGTGAATTGTAGGGGTCTTAGGAACCCATATGGTAGAATAAGTTGTAGGTGACATAGATGCCCTATGTTTAAAACCTTGATAACCTCATAATATTTATATTGATAAAAAGTTAGTGGAGGAAGGCCCTCTAGAATCTATGACAATTCTATGATGCAGGGATCTCTCTAATAATGGTATCTATGGGAGAGTATGCATATGTGTCGATATGTTAGGAGCAGACTTCACCTGCACTAGTGGATCTACTGAAATCTATGATATCTATATAGTAACTATGCTCTGAGCTATAAATAATAACTATGCTATATTTGGTAAATGCACTTGAACTATAATTAGTGACTACGAAGTAACTACCTATGGAATAGGTAAAAGATACTTATATGGAAGACCTTCAACTTTGACTACCTGATTTTCATGTATGTATTTCAAAAATATATGCATTGTAGATGGTATGGATTGTAGTTTTTCTATCCATGTCCTAATCAATAACATATCAAACATGATTGCATTAGGTACTACTAATAACTGAGTGGCTATATGTGTTGGTCAAACCTGTAATGGAAGCACAATCTCCCTGATGTAGATTTGAACATAACCATTAAAACCACTAATAATTATATCTATAGGGAATATATCCTAATATAAATACCCAAAATATTGTAAAATTTTCATAATTCACATGACAATGCTTGACCCATTTTCAACCATAACACTTTGGATAGGATGATGATTTATGTATGCTCGTACAAAGAGTGCATGTAAATCTATATCATCATCAACAATCTCTTGGTCTAAGAATGTGGCGAGTGGTTTATCTAGAAATATATTATGGTACATTCCAATAATGTTTTGTAATGGGTGTGCCTAATCTATAATATTATGATATGAAGCTTGTGTTTGATGTGCCTGATATGTGTAGTGAACCCCTGAAGTGTTCCCTATCTCATTTGTTGTGTGCTCTCGAAATGGATATGAGAATATATTTAATGTCTTAGATTTTATTTAATATAATTTTGGTCCTTTTTATGTTTGATCACATCAATAATTTTATCCTAAATTAAATATTGTATCTTATGTTTCAGGCTTATGCATCTATTTTTTGTATGGTTATTGACAATTTTGCCACCATTGGTTAAAGTTGCTTATGTACAAGTTTTGAATAAGATTCCATTCATGGAGTGAAGATTAAAAAATATATAAAAAACATCATACAACTTTCATCAGGCCAAAACCGCACTAAATAACATCTCACAAGTCCAAATTTTGATAGAGGTTTCTTTTATTCCTCTAACTAGTTGCTAGTTGCAAGCTAGTGAAGGCAAATTTCAGATACTTGGTACATGAAGGTGAAGAATATTTGATTCAAATGGTATTAGGGGGTTTTTTTTGCCCATATTACCTCAATATTTAATATATATTTTTAGGTTAAATTGGATTAATTTTATTGACAATCGTTAAGAAGAATAGGCGCTCTAAAATTCTTCTTAAATCCCAATGGCTCAGTTTTAAGAGATATAATTACATTTTTGAGTTCCTTATTTAAAAATAAAAGTTGTAAAAAATATTATGTGGCATAAATTACCTTTTTTTAACATTATTCAATCAAATTTTTGATGCAAAAAATGAATAAATGTAAAGGTACAAGTATCAAGGTTTTAATCAAGCAAGAAAGATAGTTAAAAAAGATAATTTTTAAGAGGTTTAAGAGATTGGTTGAGCACATCCAATTGTTTAAATTATTATATAGGTCATTAATAGTCTTAATAAAAAAATAATTAGGTATTTAATCCTCATAAAACTCAATAAAATGTCAAAACTCAGACCTATAGGCATTTAGAAATGAAATTGTGTAAGGTAGTCAACACCAAAAAGTACATATTTTGATTTTTATTAAATTAAATCTCATGAATTTTGATATGAAAGTATGTTTTGATGTATTTGAATGTTTACAAGTAGTTTCATTTTTTTACTATACCTAATGAGAGACAAAATTCTAAAATATAGGGTCCCCCATTTGGCTAAATTTAGAAAAGGTCAAGTCAATAACAAAAGTTTTCACTTAGCCATAGAAAAGTGGGGTTCAAAACATGAAAAAGTGGATAAATTGTGTTCACATATTGGTTAAGATTTGAGGCCCTATTTTAATGAAATAGACCCCTTATAAGGTGAACATGCAATCTATTTCCTACTACAACCCCCTTTGGGATAAATTTAGAAAATCAAGAAGTCAAACATGCATGTAATTTACAAGTGAGATAACTAAAGTCAAACTCTAATTTGAAAGATAAGATGAGTCAAAGTCAAACTCTTAAATACAAAAAAAAGTAACTGAACTCAAAATTAATATGCATTCAATATCAGAAGGAGTTAACTGAATATCAAAAGGAATTCAATATAAGTTGCAAGTTCAAGAGGAGTTAACTAAAGATCTCTTCAAGACTGAAGACTTCCAAAGGATGCAAGAGACCTTTGAATTTTCAACAACTCAAACAAACTTCTCTCCATAATTTCCACACCATATTCCAAGGGAAATAATTTTTAGACTTTTAAAATTCTATGTTGTAATTTTAAAAGTGTGTTTGAAATTTTGAAGTTTTAGTTCAAGGTTGAGTTGGTATTGGAATTGAAGCAGGAGTGAACTAGGACTAACATGAACTCATCTGGAGCTTCTTGTCTTCTCTATCTTTTCATTTCTATATGTACATTTATTTTTGAATGATTATAAGGAGATTATGATTTTGTCTTACTAATACTTTGTCAAAACTATTACTACCTCACCTTTGAAGCAATAAAGAATTGAATTTTCCTTCATTTTCAAGTTGTTCATGAAGTTTGTGTCTTGTGTTTATTGATAGAACTTAGTGAATAATTAATTTTCCTATGTTTATATATGAAATTTTCACCTTTATGCATAAAATGAGAATTATTTTAGGTCATATAAAGTGTCCAATTGTAATTTATACCTAATCTAAAATTGAATTCAACCATTGTTCATTTCTTCTAAGCTAATGTGAGTGTATGTCAAGACCTATGTATGAAATACTAATGCAAGAGTCATTGTATGAGAATTAATTTAATGTGTGAAATTTAGAATCGTATAAAATTTATGAATGATGTATGGCACTATTTAAGCATGTATGAGGTTGCTTGAGAATGTGAGAGTGGTGGAGAACACATGGAAAGAGACATGAAGGTCAGTTTCAAGGCCTAATGTGATTTGCAGGTTAAGGTCTAATCAAGAAAAGAGAGAGAGTGTGGCCTAATGAGGGGTCATGATCAGATTTCAAGGTGTATAAGATCATATAAAAAATTTCAGAGGTAAGGTATGTTTTTTCAATTTTTTTCATGAAGTTTTATGTCATAGGTGGAAGGATAAGGCATGAAAATGTGTTCTAAGGTCTCTCAAGTGCACATAATGAAGTGTTCTCTACCTGAGAAGGTGTTTATTGTGATCATTAGCTCATAAAAAATATGCATGGGAAAATAATACATTAATGGTATAATTTAAAGGGTCCTAGCTCAAAGTTATAGGCATTATTTTCTAGATTAAGGGGCTATGCTTTATGAATGATCATTTAAGAGTGAAAACAGGTTTAAACCCTCCTAGAACACTAATAGTGACCCGATGTTAAATAAATAATTCAAAATAGACCATAATGGTCTAAAATTACTATAAAAACTATTTGATCTTGTATTCATATCTCCCATAAACCTCCAAGTGTGATTGAGTTGTCAGGTGTGTGAGTAGATCCTATAGGAAAATATTAGTTTCTAAGAGATTTATTATAGCAGTCAGAGTTGACCAAGTTAAAGAATGAAAATTATTATATGAATAATATTTAGAATTATATTTTATGTCCATGGTGGTTTATGGATAGGTTATATCCCTCAGGTATGCTAAATCAGTCATCCAAGTTAGCTAATCGTTAACAGGCGTAATGGTGGAAATAGTGAAAAACCCAAGCAACAGTGAGAAGATGATTATGAATGTGTTATCATGAAATAAGGATGAACCCAAGTGCATGGAGATATTTTTAATGAATTTTAATACATTTTAATTTTTTTTTTAATTTTTGAAAGTCAGTGATTATAGTGAAAAAGTTGCTCACAAGTTGACCTGTCTAGTACAAATGAGACAGTGTGATGTAAGGTCATGAGATTGGTCTACAAGATCAATATTTACCATTTGACCATATTATATTTATATATAATAATTTAATAATGATCTCATAATATTATCTACATGAATTAGAATGATTTGAAAGTGGTCATACAGATGTTGAAGGTCATTGTCACCATGACTAGTTTTTTGGGAAAACTGGCAGTTCTAAGCGAGCAAGTTGTAGGAGTGTTTTTGAGTCCTTTTTCACTATATAATGAATTAAAATGATATTTATGAATTTATAGAAGTATTTTAGGTTTTTTGTATATGTTTTATTTTCATGGTTATATGGCCAAACTTTGTGTTATCTTCAGTTGTTCAAGATAGACTTTTTTGTCTGTGTGAAGGCCTAATGTAAATAGTACTAATGGCATGTTGTTGACCAAAATTGAATTTTTAGTCAAACTGGGGTACCTATAGGTATAAAATTAACTTCCTAGTTCTATAAGGGGTGTAATATGAGTGTATTGGGATCTATTATATGTTAATTGATGCCAATAAATGCTATATTGACCTTGGTTAATTAGTCTTTCAGTCTATTTATCATTCTGGGTCATTTTAAGGGTCAATTGAGTATTTAATGATTTGTATGGATTTATTAGGAAATGTGAAGGTCCAAATGGGTGATGTCATTTTAAATGTCTCTCTATAAGTCTTAATACACTATTGGTAACTGAAAGTGTTAGGTTATGCAAAAGAAAATGTAATTTTTTTGAAGAAAAGGGTGAGTTTGGTACTTGTACAACCTCGTTGGGAAGTGTGACACATAGGAAATTATTATATAGTGTCTCTTAAACTTCTCAAAGCTCATTTACATGTTTGGTTTGATCTAAAAATGAAATTTATTTCTCAAAACCATTTTGGCCCTTTCTTGCCTTTCTAGACATGCAAAAGTTAGGCTAACATAAGGAGTTTTAGGAAGAATTATCTTGGGGGTTAAATATAAACTTAGATACATTAATTTAAAAATAAGTATTTTTAATAATGGTGGTTTGTGCTTCATGAACCATCCTCATAAAGTTGACCTTCCAAATTTTCTTGCTATTTTGTGCACCCCATGGATTTCTCCTTGGTTTCAGTAATTCCATATGAACCAGTTGCTAAGTTTGTTTACAAATGATTTTATATCTCTCCTAAAATGTTTTTAATGCTTATTTTAAGGTTTAAAATTGATTTTATGGGTAAAACATCTCAAATTTGTATACTGGTCTTATGTGAGATAACAGACCTATTTTCACCATTTCCAAACCTTCATGATTTGAAAGTGTCTTTAAGAGGTTGTTATAGGTCTTTAATCATGTCTTAAATGTATTATTAACCCCTTTCTCCTTCAAATTCATCCTCTAAGTCAAAATTCCATGAGTTGTATTCATATAAAACTTTCACATACAAGGCAACCATTAACGAGTAGGTACATGTGATCTCATGGATGAATTCACGTTGAAGAGAGGTTTGACACTTAATTCAGTTGTTTTGAGATGTGAATAATATTTTGGAGGTATGGAGATGATTTTATAACTCATTTAGATTAGATTATACTCAATGTGAATATATATATATATATATATACAGTGTGCCTGCATACTTTTAAGGTGCACCTACAGGTGACTGGGCAGAGAATTCAAGGAACCTTTTGAGGTGTTAATGTTAATGCTTAAGCTGTACTTAAAGTTATAAGTTAAATAAAACTTCATGACCACCCTTTTGAAGTTATATGTTAGCAAATGGAGTTAGATACTACCTTCTAAGATCAAAGAATTGGGTTTAGGCCTCTAATCCCTAAAATGGTAAAATAGAGATCCAACCCCTTTTTGAGTGTCCTTATACATTGTTTCTCTAACATCTATAACCTTTAAGTGAATTTATTTTAAAATATCCTACATATAAATATCATGTTTCAAAATAAGAGGGTGTAAATGTTGAAGAAGATGGCTTTCTTAAGCCTTCAAGTTACTCTCCAAGACACTGTTTTATCTCAGTGATATCTATAGCCAACAGAATACTTACCAAACATTGGAATCATAAAGAATATTTTTAGGTATTTATGAATTATCCAATTGGTTTAGGCAAACCCTCCACTCCACCATAAATTCATAATCCATCAAGACAAAAAGGACACTCTAATCCTAAATGAGACCCAAAATAACACCTATAGCTAAGCCTAAAGGAGGAAGACATAGCCTTGTGAATCACAAGTGATGAAGAAGGCCTAAAGCATGTTTGGAGGGGGTATAATCATGAATAATTATTGATAAATAAAATAGGCATCATATAGCTATTAAATTCACTTAAGCACCCTATTTGCACAAAGAGAGGTAAACCCTGCCCATACAAGTTGCCTAAATAATCACCTACAACAGTTTTATTTAGTTTTGATCTAGTCGTGAAATGATTTCCAAGTATGAATATCAATGTTGATTGATGTAAGGAAAATGTTAAGGGTCTCAAAGGATTCAAAAATATACTTTCCATATGTTATAAAGGATAAAGGTTGCCTACATGTCCCTTACCTCAGAAGGTCAACCATAGTTGACTGTGGTGGGCAGTGGTAACACTTGCTATGGAAATAACACAAGAGTGAAAAAATTAGATGAAAGAAAGTATCAAACCTCCATATGGGAATATAGAAGGTTGTAAATATTGTCTCAGACCTAAATTCAATGTCAAACATCCAACGATACACACAATTAGGGTAATAAGGGGAGAGTGTCTTAGTCAAGATAGTTACCACAGTTTTGATGCCAAAATGGTGTTCTAAGGTTCTCAACGGTGATTTATAGTTAAAATATATATAATATATAAAAATTAAAGGATATTATTTTAGAATTATTTACAAACTAGAAGAAGGCAAATGGCACCTACAATAGGGTCAAATAGTATGATGTCTCATTCAATAGGCTGTGAGCTAGAAAGAGAGATCCGTTATTGATTGGTACTCTCCAAGCATGAGTGGAAAGGTATAGACATATAACATGGTATAATAAATTTTTTAATGGTATTATATACACATGTAAATTCAAATTCAAGGTATTTTTCATGTATAGAATCCAAAAGACTCCCACATAGTCAACCTGAGTGACAGTGAGCAAAGATATAGTGTTTTGAGTGTGAGAAATGCATAGAAGTGAGATAAATAAGTCCAAAATTAATAAATAAATATTAATAGGGTTCAAATGAGGTTTTTATCACTATTTTTGAGGATTAAACCATGATTTTACCTATAAGTAAGAGCCTTTTAATATAGGAAACACAACCATGATGAAACACAGGCTTAAGAATTAAAGTTATGGGAAGGAGTATGTGAAGATGTGAAGTAAATAAAAAACACAAGGCACCTTATTCATGATATACATGACCTTAAAATTTCACCATATCATGTAAAACACACAAGGGAGGTACAAACCAAGTAAGATACAATCAAATTAGGAAATGTCTGCACAGTGTCTTCTCTCACAATCTACTTTGGTTTTTGATAATTTTGGAGGGATTATACATATAATAAAAGGATAAAAAAAATTATAGGTAATAATTACCACTTTAATAATCCTCTAAAATATCAAATTTTTCTAAAAAAATAGGGGAAGTACCCTATGTTTTGTCTTAGATAGAGGGTACTTTCCCCATTTACAAGCCCTATAGTTTTGAAGTTTGGAATCAAAAGAGTGAAGGAAAGGTTGGTTGGACACCATAAATATATTTGGATAGTTTGAAAAAATCCATACAAATATGAAAAAAAATTCACATAAGGAAGAGATCCAATAAAGAGATCTAAAATGCAAATGTTGCAAGCAAGCATAAAGAGAGGGATTAGGCCTAGTGACCAGATGTGAGACGATTTCCACTTTTGGACTTAAGTGAGATTGTGTATAAAAATTTATTTGAGCTGATATTAGGCAATGAAAACCATCAAAAGGCCTAGAGCACAAAAATTGTAGTTAGACCTAGTTGGGCATGGCTAGGCCTAGTGTCTAAAGAAGAGGTCTTTCACACTTTTAACATTGGAAATCAATTTTAAAATTGTTTAATAATGTTTATATGGAATATATAAATGTGTTTGAACTTTAATAATGTATATAAAATCAAAATAATCCATTTTTTGACTTAAAACACATATAGACTTGTGCAAAATGAGAAAGAGGTGCTCGATAGGAGAGGTTTCAACACTCATATATTTTTGGAGGATATTCATGGGAATAAAGGAATTATGGGAGGTTAGTGAGGTCCTTGAATATAAAACTAGTGAAATTGGTTGGCAAATTATATGTCCAACTTTCATGAACAAACCTTAAGAGGAAAACAAGCCTAAAACCCTACTAAACCCTCAGGCAGGACCTAATGGAGAAAGTGGAGTTGGAGATGAAATAAAATGGAATAGTTGGAACATGAAACCTATTTTAATTTATATAGGAATAACTCAATATCCCTCACATGCCAACTAGTTGTATAAACTTGTATGGATTGGGGATAAAATTGGGTATTTTTGACTATTTTTTGTGTTTTACAGGTAATATAAGGATTCCGAGCTTGAAACAAAATTTTGGAGAAATAGATATAATTGGGATAACCCCTCATGTAAATTTAATACTAAATAAAAAATATTAAGTGCCTCAACAAATAGATTCAACTCAGCCATTCAAAACTGGCCTAATGAACAAGCTAGGGAGAAGTGTGAAGACTTCAAGTGAATGGCATTTTAAGGTGTCCCTGATTATTCTAGGGACATGGATGGTCTTGAAACATGTAATTAACTTCCTAGTATGGATTTGAATTATAAACTGATCTCTTTTTGGAATCCAAGTGTGAAGGATGCATGGAAGAGTAATTTTTTGGACAACAAATGATTATTACTCTTTTTTAGGTGATTCTAGATGACTAGGCCTATAACTAATGCATGAAGAGGCATGTTTGATGCCCTTACACTTAATTCAAATAATTTTGACTTTTCCTCATTAGTTATAGTATGTTAAAATATCTCCAATCATGAAAGTAGTTTTTCTAAGCCAAGATAAGCAGTTCTTGCCACTTTTCATGAAGTTGGTGCTTTGAATTGACACTTGTAGCTCCTGACCTTACACGGTTCATCCCATACCCTCTCCACATACACAAGTAACTTATTAAATCATCTTGACAAATGTACTTATGTGTAATGAAATTAATTATATGTTCATCTAGAATGATTTTATATCACACAAAATAAGCAAATATGAGAGATCACACAATAATAATTCATAGTAGAGCAGAATACTAGATAATATAGAAAAGAAAATTTGAGGGGGAAACCTCCAAAATAATGCACTAATATCATAATACTTAACATATTCCATAAATACTAACCACTACCTCCTATATATAATCTACTTAGCCAAGGTTATTCCATAGGCTGGCCTATCTAAGAACATAGAGAAATGTAACAAGTATATAAAAGAGGTATGTAATCCACAATTTGGGCACACATATCCCTAGATACACCAATGTTTAAGGGCATAACAAGCCCCTCCCCTTTAAAACAACATTGTGGCAACTCTGGATGTTGTTGCATAAATGCTTCAGCCTCCCAAGTGGCACCTTTACATGGCAGATTCTTCCATTTGATCAAGAAATCTATAATTGCTCTAGAATGTAGCTACTTAATGTGCATGTGAAGGATCACCTTAAGATCAATAACAACTCTACCTTCTTCATCTAATTTTCATAATTCTATTTGAATGGAAACTCTGTGTCTAATGACTTTCTTTAATCATGATACATGAAATACTAGAAGTATGTGAGTGGATGAAGGAAACTCTAAGTTATAAGCCACACTACTAATTTTATGCAAGATCTGATAAGGCCCATAATACTTAAGGGATAGCTTGTTATCATTTTTTTTCTTCAATGAAATTTGCTTATATGGATGCAAGTGAACAAAGACCCAATCACCAATGTCAAAATGCCTCTCACTTCTATGTTGATCTACCTGTTGCTTCATGTGATTCTAGGCCACAGCTAAATTTTCATGCAAACTTGTTAGGACCTCCTGTTGATGATGAATATGTTCTTCAACTGCATGAACCTTAGGATGGACCTTTGAGGTTGAAGTGATGGATGGAGGGTGGTATCCATATAGTGCCATAAAAGGAGACATTTTGGAAGAAGTATGAACATAAGTATTATACCACCATTTAGCAAGTGGCAACCAATGAACCCATTTATCTTGTTTATTAGAAACAAGATAATAGAGATATCCTTCTATACATTTATTGACTACCTAGGTTTATCCATTATATTGAGGATGATAGGATGAACTATGAGCCAACTGGGTGCCCAAACATGTAAATAACTTAGTCTAAAAATTACTAGTGAAAATGAGATCCCTATCACTGACAATGATCTTAGGGGTCCCATGAAATTTTTGAACTATATTGAGAAAAGTAGTAGTTATTGTACTAGAAACAAATGGTTGTGATAAAGAAAAAAATGAAAAAACTTATTGAGACAATTCACAACAACCATGATAACATTTTGACCATCAGATCTTAGTAACCTTATAATGAAATCCATAAATACCTCTTCCTAATGCCAGATAGGGATGGATAAAGGCTATAAAAGACCTAGGGTTTTGATGGTTTCACCTTTGTTTTATTAATACATCATACATTAAATCACATATTTTTGGACATCCCCCTTGAGTCCTTCCCAAAAAAAATCTTGCTTGATTCTATGATAGGTTTTCAAAAATCCTGAATGACCCCCAATTAGAGTTGCATGAAGTTCTTGAAGAATTTTTTGTTTGATAAGAGAATTATTACATAGGTATAATATGTCTTTATACCATAATGCATTACCCTTCCATGTTAATTTTTCAAATCCACCTAAACCTTGCTAAATATTTTGAATCAAATAATGGGTAACACTATCATGTTCCCTTTCTGATCATGCTTCATCTAGCCAATCTACCTGTAAAATAGTTATGGCATATAGCAATGCCTCAACTGATTCATCCTTTATGGATAGTGCATCTACCACCACATTGTCCTTAACTTTTTTGTAGAGTATTTTAAAATCATATCCTAACATCTTAGTTACCCATTTTTGTTTTTATTCATATGAAAATTGTTAATCTAAAAAATCTTTGAGATTATCATGATCAGTCTTTACTTGAAAGTGATGACCCATCAAATAAGGTCTCCATTGTTTGAATGCATGAAAAATGGCTATCATTTCCTTCTCATAGATGGGCTTGTACTAATTTTACCCTTTATTTGATGACTTTCAAATGAAAGTGGTCTACCTTCTTGCATGAGTATAACACCCATATCATACCCAGATGCATCACATTCAACAACAAAAGTCTTGGAAAAATTAGGTGTGGCCAATACTGGAGTAGTGCACATAACCAATTTCAATTATTCAAATGCCTGTGTAGCTGTATTAGTCCACTAAAAGGAGTCTTTCTTCAATAAAGAGGTGAGTGGGGCTAAAATACTACCATAATTTTTGACAAACCTATGATAGTAACTAGTTAGCCCCAAAAATACCTATAGTTGCTTGAGTGTCTTAGGAATTGGCTAGTCCACGATTGCTTGGATTTTTTTACGGTCCACTTTCACTCTATAAGAAACTATATGACCTAAATATTCAACCTCATAAGCCCCAAAAGTACATTTGAAAGGTTTGGAATATAATTGATGTTGTTCCAATATGGAGAGTACCTATTTCACATGTTGAAAATGGTCTTCCCAATTTTTATTGTAAACGAGGATATCATCAAAGAATACTAAAACAAATTTCCTCAAAAATGGCCTAAAAATAATATTCAACAAACTCTAAAAAGTAGATGGTGCATTTATTAGATCAAAATGCATAACTAGAAACTCATAATGGCCCTCATGAGTCCTGGAAACTATTTTGGGTATGTCTTCATCATGGATCTAAATTTGATGATACCCAAAATGCAGATCTAACTTGGTAAAATAAAAAGCACCATTCAATTCATCTATAAAATCATCAATGACAAGAATAGGAAACTTATCTTTGATAGTGTACTTGTTGAGTTCTCTATAGTTAGGGCACATCCTCCAGGTGTCATCTTTTTTTTCTCACCATGACAACTGGTGAAGAATATTCACTTTGGATGTGGTGAATGATTCTTGCATCTAACATATCATATACCATCTTTTAAATTTCACTTTTTTGGGCATAGAGATACCTATATGGTCTGCGGTTTGGTGGTGCACTATCATGAATAAGTTTGATAACATGATCATGCATGCGGCTAGGTGGAATTCCTTTTGGCATGTCACCCAAAAAAATAGAATGGGCATCAATCACTTGTTGCAGATCAAGAGGTGGAGATAGTTGAGTTGGTTTTACTTCCATGGAAAACAAGCAAGCTACAAATCCTTTAGCACCCTTATGAAGAATATTTGTCATTTGATGAGAGCTAAAAAATTATGGATATTTAGCCCTTAATCCCCTTAGCTCAAATGGCCTTTCTTCAGAATGAAAACACATGAATAATTCTTGTAAATTTATCTCAATAGTGCCCAAAGTGGTGATCCACTATACTCCTAGAACAATATCAGCTCCACCCATGGGAATAGAAAACATACTTGAATCCAATAAGTAGTCTCCCATGGCTAGCTTAATACTATGACATTTTCCTGAACAATTGATAGTATCACCATCTACAATCATAACCTAAAATTTTGGAGCTAGATAAATGAAATAATTCAAACGAGTAGCCAACTTACTATTGATGAATTTGTGTGTGCTTCCAAAATCAATCAAGACAATTACCTTCTATTTCTTAAGAAAACCCATCACCTTAAGAGTTTAGGGAGTACTAATACCTAAAAAGGCATGACAAGAAATAGTAGGCTTAGAATCTTCAGATTTTGCCTCAGGACCTTCTGCATCCTCACCATGTACTTCTTCATCATCTTCATCTTCATCATCATTAGCACCTTCAATGTAAAATAGCTTCTTTTCAACACAATGATGGTCTTTGCTCTATTTTTTTCACAACCATAACACAACCTTTTGGATCACTTCTCATCAATTTGTTGTGCTAATCTGGTGGGCTATGGAAATGATGGTGCTAGAAAGGTATGATCATAACCAATAGTGAAAGTTTTCCTTTTGATCATATCTTTTTCTTCTATCATACATGCCCTAGGGATAATTTATGATATAGATGTTGTATTAAACATTCAAACATTAAATTAGATGCTATCTTTGAGGCCACCCAAAAATAAATCAGTCAAATTTTCCTCAGTGATTTCCACCCGTAAAGAGAGATTTTGAAACTAATGAATATAATCCTTCACAGTTCATAATTTCCATAGTTTGACTAATTGGTTGAAATAGTTCTCAGAGACATTATTTTGATAATAAGCTAATAAATCCGTAGTAAAAATAGACCATGTAATAGGAGCACCATTATTTTTCTTTTAAGCACATAACTAATGATACCATATGAATTTCTTAGGTTTCAAATACAAGGATGCCACTATCACCTTCTAAGAATTAGGGGTTTGATACAACTCAAATAAATTCTCAATTTGGGTAATCCAAGTGAGAGGATATTTACCATCGAACTTATGCATGCCCACTTTTGGAAACATCAGTTTCATACCAGCATGGGAGTTGTTGGTGTTGAGAGGAGATTTGAATGTTGAAGTGGAGGGTTTTTGGGCTAAAACTGAGATGTAAGGGCAGCCAATTGCTTAGTGATATGATGCAATTCATTGTGAACCCCATTAATCTCTCTGTGCATCCCTAAAACATTAGCTTGGAATGCACCAAAGTCATCATGCCTCACCAAGTTTTTTATGTCCACTCGAAGTTGAGAAATCACTAGATCAAAAGTTCTAGATTCCATGTCATCAATAGAAGGAGTCTTACAAGTTTTGACCCCCTTTTCTTCCTTGAGTACCAGGTCCTACTATATACAAACCCTAAAAGTGTTTTTACCCCAAAAATGTATACCAGGACATGGTACCAATATAATCACCTTGCTAAGATGAATCCAATGACTACCTTTGTGCACTAGGGTAAAACTTTTGGCATCAAAAAAGTGTACCAATAAAATATACCATTGTGATTGTCTCACCAAGATGAATCTTATGACTGCAATTGTACAAAGGGAATTTTTTTTTCTAGACTTTTTTAAATACATTTTTTTTCAAAAAAGCATTTTGAGAAATACTATGCTGATAAAAAAATTTATTCTTCCCAATTGCAAGTTATGTTTTTTTTTCTCCCACCACTCCCAAAATCCATGCCTTGACAAATTCAAAAAAAAATGATGCAGGAAACTTGCTCAAATTGAAGCTCTGATACCACTTGTAATGTAATTACTTAGATATTTGCACATAATAATTTTATATCACATAAAATAAGTAAATATGAGAGATCACACATTAATAATTGATAGTAGAGAAAAATACTATATAATATAGAAAATCCACTTCAAGGGGGAAACCTCCACAACAATGCACTAATAATATAATACTTAACATAATCCATAAAGACTAACCACTACCTCCTGTATATAGTCTATTTAGTCAAGGTTATTCTATAGGCTGACCTATCTAAGAACATAGATAAATGTAAAAAGTATATAAAAGAGGTATGTAAGCCACAATTCAGCCACACATATCCCTAAACACACCAATGGTTAAGGGTGTAGCATTGTGACCCTTAGACTTCTCTCTCTCTCTCTCTCTCTCTCTCTCTCTCTCTCTCTCTCTCTCTCTCTCTCTCTCTCTCTCTCTCTCTCTCTCTCTCTCTCTCTCTCTCTCTCTCTCTCTCAATTTATATAAGAACTAGCCATTTTGGAAATTATATGGATGTTCCACCTAATTATGGTGAAGCCCTACTCATTTATATATCTTTTGATCAATAAAATGACTAAGTTTTACCTCTTCCATGACTGCTCATATTGTGCTTTACTTGAATGTTGAATTTTCTTAGTGAAGACTATGGATTCCTTAGTAAGTTATCACATTATCTCACCTATTTGCAGCTTCTTGTAGGGAATGTGATGTGTTCTAATAAATTTCAAATTTTGAGTGAGTTTGTCTATTCATTATTTCCCTCATAGGCCTCTTTTCTAGTCCTCCTAGATTTTGACATTCATCCATAACCCCACAATGTAACATTGATGTAAGAAGACATAAATTGGAGAGTGTATGTTTAGTTTGTCCTTTGATTTCAAGTTTAATATGCATATGGTTGGATATCATCAATATATTTAGTATATCACCTATGGTAGGTTAGTTTTATTTAAGTTATCTCTTTCCCTTTTCACCCCCCAAAGTTAGTAGTAGTTTCAATCCTAAGTGGTATATCAAGGGAGCTAGCCCTATCTAGAGACTCATCTCATTCCTTAGGCTACCCACAATCCTAAAGGTGATTCCATTATTCCACTTGGATGAGAAGAGATTTGTATCTCCTCAAAGGGTGAAAACCCAAGTGAAAACTATTTTTGGCATGTCCAGTGGGACTCTTGTTCCAAGAAGTTGAGAGATTTTTGGTGTTGTTTCTCAACAATCAACCTTTGGAGGCATTTAAGCATCAATGATAACTCCAAAGTTATATCAACTGGTATAACATCCTAGGTTATCCTTTAAATACTTTTATTAATGTTTTCATTATGTTCTTGCTTTCAATGAAGTTTCATGGCTGACTTTGGTGTTGAGTTTTGTTCTCTACAAGTTGGTGAGACATTGCAAGCTTGTATCTTTCCCTATCAATATAATCAAGTCCTTTGTCAATCTTATCATGAACCTTAACAGCCTTAATATGACTTCCATTAGCCCTAATATGATCATTTTTAGACCATGCATGCAGTATATTAGTCATAGAACCAACCTCCTCAATGTTTTTCTCCTCCTAGTCAACCTAGCCACTTCTCAGGCCAACCCATTTCCACTTTCAAGAAGACACTTTTGGGTTATGAGAGGTACATGTTGGATCTTGACACATAAATAGGATGTGGTATATATATTCCTAACCATTCCATTCATAGGGTGAGAGAAGCATTAGATTTGGTCAAAAGAGAGTGGGTAGCTATTGAGAGAGCAAATTGGCAAAGGCTTACAAGTGAGATGTTTGATGTGAGTGGCCTAGTTTATTCCTTAGAGGACAGGCTAGGGGTTCATGAAATCCAAGTTCACCAAAATTACCAGCCTTCATATATGACCCCTACTCATGAGCCAAATCAAAGATATCAAATTCATCCTCTTCCCAATCAGTTGGAGGAGAGAGTTGAGAGGAAAAATCTTGTGTTTAAAGCTAATCTTGATAGGCAAATTAAGTTGGATAATATACATTTGCATCAATACATGATAGCATCCAAAGAAGTGGAATTTAATCCCTCATTTTCCTCTCACATTTCATCCCCACCACCTCAAAAAGAGACTTCAAATCCTAACATACTAAGCGAGAATAAGATAGTGGAGTCTTAGGGAAAGAAAGAGGAGAAAAGTCTTGATGAAGAATGTGAAGTTGAGAAGACTCTTGATCATATACAAAATCCTCCCATCCTTCCTCAATAAAAGTCTTCTAATCCTAATATCCTAGGTTAGATCGAGATAGTAGAGTCAGGGGGAAAGAAGGAAGACATAAGCATTGTCAAAGAGTGTGAAGTGGACAATGGAGTTGATCCTTTACAAGTCCCTCCCACCATTCCTCAAGAAAATTCTTGTGTTCTATGGTAGAAATCATTCACTCCTTATCCTCATGATTATTCCTATGAGCTTCAAGAGAAGCTTTTTCCAAGAGAACCTAGCCAAGCAAATAGAGGAGTTAGAAGAAAAGATGAAATTACTAAGTCAAGGTGTGATGGAAGGTTTAGACCCAAAAGAAGATTTTATGCCTAAACACACTCCATCTAACCTTCTTCAAGAGATTCCTTAAATAAAATCATATGTGAATGAGGTGTTGGTCAAGTGGAAGGAAGAAAATCAAGTGGTTTTAACCCAAGGTCTGCCTCCCCTTCCTCAAGATCTCCCAAAAGAAACTCTTACTTTGCATTTTCAATCTGATTGTAAACCCTATGTTCCATCTCCACCAACTAGTTCTTTTTGTTCTCATCCCATCACCCTTTGCCTTGATGGGCCTATGGTGTGGGAACCTCAACAAGAGAAATTGGTTGAGTAAAATTCATAACTCTTACCTAAAGAAGGTGCAAATCCTTGACATCCTTATTGGGCTAGGTCACCAAATTTTAAGATGCCTACTCTTGACATCACTAGAAAGGAGTTTGAAGATGTTGCAGCCCTTGACAAACAAGATCAGATTGTGATAGCTGAGGTACAATTTGAAAATTTTCAAGAGGTCCTAAGTGATGAATAAGAGGTGAGTTCTTGTGTTGAATCTCTTTGTTTAGTTGATGATGAAGCATACACTCCTTGTGTTCAAGAAGAAATCTTGGAAGAGGTTATTTTGGAATCTAAAGAAGAAGTTGAAAGAGTCTCTCTTGTTTTTACTCTTCATGATTTTGATCAAAGTGAAGATGATGAGTTGTGGTAGATGTTTTAGGACACTTTCCAAGAGTTTGAATCTCTCAAGGGGTCTACAACTCCTTTAAAGTTGGTTACAAGTGATGGAAAAAAAGATGACATTATCTAAGATGTCATAGATGATCAAGATGAAGTTATCCAACATGTCATAGGTGAGAAAGAAAAAAATCCACAATAGCATTTGGAGGTCAAGACAAACCTCTATTGGCCTCCATCTTTCAAGGAACAAGAAATCATTCCTTTTGAGACCATACCTACAAAGAGGATGAAATTTGACCATGAGAAAGAAAGTGGGAAAAAATTTGAAGTATGTGTACAAGGTCAAGAGGCATATGTCTACATTGGATACCTATTTGAAGATGGTCTACTTGAGAACAAGTCAAATGAAGTGCCAAGGAATAAGTTTGGTCCATCAAGTGTTCAATTTAAATATCAACATGCTTGGCATTCTTCTCCATATCATGCAAAAGGAGACTCAATAAACTTTCCTTTTGATCCTAGAAAAGGAGGTATGATCAATTGTTATCTATATATAATAGTTGTTTCCAGATTCCCCTAAGTGTCTTGAGCACATGTGTGTGTGTGCTCTCTTTGTTGTGTGTGTTTTTGATTTATGTGTTAAGGTAGTCATCAATAGTCTTTATCTTGATCAAAGTTTGTAATCAATGGCCAAAGTCTTCTTATTTGTCTCAAATTTAGATGACTCATAAGGCCAATAGACTAATAAGACTATTGGTCTAGTTATTATATCAGACATACTACCCCTATGAGTCATCAATTTATTGACCAAATTTGACTTTTTAGTCAAATTAGAGTACCTATAGGCAAAAACTTGACTTTATAGGTCTATAGTGGGTATAATATGAGTGTTATGAGATGTATTATATTTTAATTAATGCCAATTAATGTTATATTGGCCTTTGTTAATTAGTATTTTAGTCTATTTATCATTTTGGGTCATTTTAAGGGTTAAAATCAAGTATTTAATGCTTTATATAGATTTATTGGGAAATGTGAAGGTCAAAATAGGTGATTTCACATGAAATGTGTCCCTATAAGTCGTAATACACTATTGGTAATTGAAAGTGGTAGGTTATGAAAAATAAAAAGTAGTTTTATTTATGAAAAGAGTGAGTTTGGCACATGTGCGACCTCCTTGGGTAGTGTACCATGTGGAAAATGCTCAGATAATGTCTCTTCAGCTTCCCCAAGCTTAGTTCCATGTTTGGATTGATCTGAAAGTGCCATTTATTGCTCAAAATCATTATGCCCCTTTCTTGCCTTTTTAGACATGTAGAAGTGACTTGTAACTTTGTACTTGGTATGGCCAGCATAACGAGTTTTAGCAAAAATTATCTTTGGGGTGTATTCGACACTCAGAGACCATTCTCATATAAGTATTTTTAAGATGGTGCCCTTTGTTTCATGAACCATCCTCATGAAATTGACCTTCCAAATTTGTCTGCTAATTTATGCACCCCATGGGTTTCTCCTTGGTTTGAGAAATTACATATGAACCAATTTTTGATTTTTTGTTAGATTATTTTGTCTCTCTCCTCTAATTTTTCTCATGCTTAGTTTTAAGTTTCAAGTTGATTTGATGGGTAAAACATCTCAAAATTATAGACTGGTCTTATGTGGGATGACATGCCTATTTTCACCATTTCCAAATATTCATGTTTTGAAAGTGTCTTTAGGAGGATGTGATAGGTATTTAATCATGTATTCAATTTATAATTGACCCCATCCTCCTTAAATTCCATCCTCTAAGGCAAAATCTCCATGAGTTGCAGTCATATAAAGCATTCACATACAAGACAACCATTAATGAGCAGGTACATGTGATCTCATGGATGCATTCACATTGAAGAGAAGGTTTGGCACTTATTCCAGGTGTTTTGATATGTGAATAATATTTTTGAGGTATGGAGATGAGTTTATAACTCATTCAGATCTAGATGATACTCATTGTGAACATATATATACAGTCTGCCTACATACTTTTAAGGTACACCTACAGGTGATTGGGCAGAGAAGTCAAGGAACCTTTTGAGGTGTTAATGATAATTCTTAATCTTTCCTTCAAGTTATAAGTTAAATAAAACTTCATTAATTCCATTTTAAAGGGTTATCCTGGAAAATGGAGTTAGATACTACCTTCTAAGATCAAAGAATTGAGTTTAAGCCTCCAATCCCTAAATTGGTAAAACAAAGATCCAACCCCTTTTTGAGTGTCCTTACACATTTTTGCTCTGACCTCTAGAACCTCTAAGTGAATTTATTTTAAAATATCCTAGATAATCCTATCATGTTTCAAAATAAGAGGGGTGTAAATGCTGGAGAAATTGGCTTTCTCAAGCCTTCAAGTTACTCTCCAAGACATTATTTTGTCTCAGTGATAGCTACAACCAATAGAAGACTTACCAAACATTGGAAGCACAAAGAAGGTTTTGAGGTCTTTATGAAGTCTCTAATTTATTTAGGTAAGCCCTCCACTCCACCATCAATTCATAATCCATCAAGACAAAAAGGACACTCTAATCCTAAATGAGAACCAAAATAACACCTACAACCAAGCCTAAAGGAGGAAGGCACATCCTTGTGAATCACAAGTGATGAAGAAGGCCTAAAGCATGTTTAGAGGGGGTATAAGCATGAAGCATGATTTAAAAATATAATATGCATCATATATCTATTTAAGACACTTAATCACCCTATTTTCACAAAGGGAGGTAAACCCTGCCCATACAAGTTGCCCAAATAATCACCTACAACATGTTTATTTATTTTTGATTCAGTCATGAAATCATTTCTAAGCATGAATATCAATGTTGATTGATGAAAGGTAACTGTTAAGGTTATCAAAGGCTTTAAAAATATACTTTCCATATGTTATAAAGGATGAAGGTTGCTTACAAGTCCCTTACCTTGGAAGGTCAACCATAGTTGACTATGGTGGCAAGTGAACAAGGCAGTGGTAAAACCTGCTATGGAAATAGAACAAGAGTGAAAAAAGTAGATGCATGAAAGTATAAAACATTACTATGGGAATATAGAAGGTTTTAAATATTGTCTCAGACTTAAATTCAATGCCAAACATCCAAAGACACACACATGTAGGTTATTAAGGGGATAGTGTCTTAGTCAGGACAATGACCCCAATTTTGATGCCAAAGTGGTGTTCTAAGGTTTTCAAAGGTGATTTATAGTTAAAACATATATCATATGACCATAAAAATTCAAGGATAATATTTTAACATTTTTGACACACTAGAAAGGAAATGGTACCTTCAACAGGGTCAAATAGTATGTTGTCTCAGTCAATAAGCAGTGAGCTAGAAAGAGAGATCCCTTGTTGATTGGTACCATCCAATCATGAGTGGAAAGGTATAGAAATATAACATGATCTAATAAAGTTTTTAAGGATATTAGTTATACATCCAAAGCCAAATTTAAGGTAGTTTTCACTTACAAAATCCAAAAGACTCCCACACAGTCAACATGAGTGACAGTGAGCAAAGAGATAGTGTTTTGAGTGTGAGAAATGCATAGAAGTGAGATAAGTGAGTCCAAAAGGCATAAAATAATATTAATAGGGTTAAAAGGATGTTTTGAACACTATTTTTGAGGATTAAACTATGCTTTTACCTATAGGTAGGAGCCTTTCAATATAGGAAACACAGTCATGATGGAACATAGGCTTAAGAATTCAAGTTTTGAGGAGTATGTGAATATGTGGAGTAAAAAAAACCCAAGACAAATTATTCATGACATACATGACCTCAAAATTCCACCATATCATGAAAAACAATCAAGGGAGGTCCAAACCAAGTAACATACAATCAAACTGGGAAATGTCTGCATAGTGTCTTCTCTCACAATCCACTTTGGTTTGCGATACTTTTGGAGGGCTTATACATAGAGTCAAAGGCTAATTTTTTTTAGGGAATCATTAAAACTTTAATAATCCTCTCCAATATCAAATTTTATTTAATAAATATGGTAAGTACCCTCTATGTTGTCTCACATAAAGGGTACTTTCCCCATTCATAAGCCCTATAGTTTTGAAGTTTGGAAGCAAAAGAGTGAAGGAAAAGTTGGTTGGATACCTTAAATATATTTGGATAGTTGGAACACATCAATACAAATATGAAAAACACTTTAGAAAAGGAATACAACTAACAAAGAGGGCTAAAATGCAAAGGTTGCAAGCAAGCATAAAGAGAGGGATTAGGCCTAGTTACCAGATGTGAGACCATTTCCAATTTTTGACCTAAGTGAGATTTATATTGGATTTGACTATGTATTTGGGGTGCATAAAAATGTGTTTGAGCTAACATTAGGCAAGGAAATACTTCAAAAGTCCTAGAGCACAAAATCTGCAGTCAGACCTAGTTGGGCATGGCTAGGCCTAGTGTCCAAAGAAGAGGTCTTTCACACTTTTAACCTTAGATATGCCTTTTAAAATTTTTGAATCATGTTTTTTGGGTCTATAAAGAGGTTTTTTAATTTAATATTTTAGATAAAATCAAAATAATCCATTTTGTACTTAGAACACATTCAGACTTGTGTAAAATGAGAAATAGGAGCTCAATAGGATAGGTTTCAACACTCATATATTTTTGGAGGATATGCATGAGAGCCAAAGGAATTATGGGAGGTTATCGAGGTATTTTAACATCAAAATAATGAAATTTATTAGGAACTTGGATGTCCAACTTTCATGAATAAACCTTAAGAAGGAAAACATACCTAAAACCCTACTAAACCCTCAACCAAGACCTGATGGAGAAAATGGAGTTGGAGATGTAATAAAATAAAATATTTGGACCATGAAACCTATTGGATGTTACATAGGACTAACTCAAGCTCCCTCACATGCTAACTAGATATACATACTTGTATGAATGGGGGCCAAATAGGATATTTTAAACTTTTGTCTATTTTACAGGTTATATAAGGAGTCTAAGCATGAAATAAACTTTTGGAGGAAGATATATACTTTTAATAACCCCTAATGTAAATTTAATACTGTAGATAAACTCCTAAGTGCCTCAAAAAATATCTTCAACTCAACCAATCAAAACTAGCCTAATAGACAAGCTAGGGACAAGTGTGAAAACTTTAAGTGAATGGCATTTTAAGGTGTCCCTAATGCTTATAGGGCCATGTAGGTCTTGAAAAATTTCATTCACTACCTATTATGTATTTTCATGAGAAAATGATCTCTTTTTGGAAGCTAAGTGTGAAGGATGCATGGAAGAGTAGTTTTTTGGATAACAAATGATTGCTCCTCTCCAAGCTATTTCAGATGACTAGGCCTAAAACTAATGCATGGAGAGGCATGTATGATGCCCTTAAAATTAATTAAAATCATTTTTACTATTCATAATTATATATAGGACGTTCAAATAGATCTTATCATGAAGGTAGTTTTTTTGAGCCAAGATAAGTAGTTTCCTACCACTTTTCATGAAGTTGGTGCCTTGAATTGACACTTTTAGCTCCTAATATTGCATGGTTTATCCCATAACCTCTCCATATTCACAATTAAATACTTTTATCAGCTTTACAAGTTTCCTTATGACCCATGGACTTATCTTCTTCTCTCTCTCTCTCAAGTTCTATAAGAACTAGCCATTTTGGCCATTATATGGATGTTCCACCTAAGTATGGAAAAGCCCTAATCATTTGTATACCTTTTGATCAATAAAATGATTAATTTTTACCTCTTCCATGATATTTCATAGTGTTTTTTACTTTAATGTTGAATTTTCTTAGTGAAGACTATGGATTCCTTAGCAAGTTGTCATATTCTCTCACCTATTTGTAACTTCTTGCAGTGCATGTGATGTGTTTCAAGAAATGTAAAAGTTTAAGTGAGTTTGTCTATTCATTATTACCCTTATATTCCTCTTTTCTAGGCCTCCTATATTTTCACATTCATCCATAACCCCACAATGTAACATTGATGCAAGAAGACATAGATTGGAGAGTGTATATTTAGTTTGTCCTTTGATTTCAAGTGTAATATGCATATGGTTAGATGTCATAAATATATTTGGTGTATCACCTCCCTTAAGTTAGTTTGATTTTATTTATCTCTCCCCCTTTTCACCCCCCAAATTTAGTAGTAGTTGTAATCCTAAGTGGTACATCAAGGGAGCTAGCCCTATCTAGAGACTCACCTCATTCCTTAGGATGCCCACAAGAATAAAGGTGATTCCATTGTACTAATTAGATGAGGAGAGATTTTCATCTCCTCAAATGTTGAAAATCTAGGTGAAAATATTTTTTGGCATGCTTGATGAGACTCTTGTTCCAAGAAGTTGAGAGATATTTTGTGTTGTTTCTTAACAATCAACTTTTAGAGGCATCTTTTCAAGCATCAATGACAACTTCAAAGTTATATCAGCTAGTATAGTAGCCCAGGTTATCCTTTAAAGATTTTTATTAATTTTTTCATTATATTCTTGATTTCAATGAAGTTTCATGGCTGACTTTGGTGTTCAATTTTTTTCTCTACAGGTTGGTGAGACATTGGATGCTTGTGCCTTTCCCTATCAATATGATCAAGTCCTCGGTCCAATCTTGTCATGATCCTTACTAGCCTCAATATGAATTTCATCAGCCATAATAATAACCTTGTCATCCCATGCATGAATTATATTAGTCCTATAACTAGCCTACTCAATGTTTTGCTCCTCCTAGTCAACTTAGCCACTTCTCAAGCCAACCCATTTCCACTTTCAAGAAGACACTTTTGGGTTATGAAACGCACATGTTGGATCTTGACACAAAAATAAGATGTGGTATAGAGATTAATAACCATGTCATTCATAAGGTGAGAGAAACATTAGAATTTTTCAAAAGATAGTGGGTAGATATTGAGAGAGCAAATTGGCAATGGCTTATAAATGAGATGCTTGATGTGAGTGGCCTAGTTTCTTCCTTAGAGGATAGGCTAGGGGTTCATGAAAGGCAAGCTCACCAGAATTAACATCCTTTATATACACTTCCCCAAGTTTCCTATCAGTCATATATGACCCCTACTCATGATCTAAATCAAAGATATCAAATTCATCCTCTTCCCAATCAGTTAGAGGAGAGAGTTGAGAGGAAAAATCTTGTGTTTGAAGCTAATATTGATAGGAAAATTGAGTTGGATAATATGAATTTTCATCATTACATGTTAGAAACCAAATTAGTGGAGTTAAATCCCTCATTTCCCTCTCACATTTCATCCCCACCACCTCAAAAAGAGACTTCAAATCCTAACATACTAAGCTGGAATAAGATAGTGGAGTCTTGGGGAAAGAAAGAGGAGAAAAGTCTTGATGAAGAATGTGAAGTTGAGAAAAATCTTGATCTTATATAAAATACTCCGATACTTCCTCAAGAAAAGTATTCTAATCCTAATAACCTAATTTAGAGTAAGATATTAGAGTCATTGAGAAATAAGGAAGATATAAGCATTGTCAGAGAGTGTGAAGTGGATAATGGAGTTGATCCTTTGCAAGTCCCTCTTACCCTTCCTCAAGAAACTTCTTGTGTTCCATGGCAGCCCTCATGCACTCATTATCCTCGTGATGATTAATATGATCTTCAAGAGAAGATTTTCCAATATAACCTAGCCAAGCAAATAGAGGAGTTAGAAGCAAAGATGAAATTGATAAGTCAAGGTGTGATGGAAGGTTTAGACCCAAAAGAAGATCCTATGCCTAAACACACTCCATCTAACCTTTCTCAAGAAAGTCCTAAAAAAAATTATATTTGAATAAGGTGTTAGTCAAGTTTAAGGAATAAAATCAAATGTTTTTAACCCAAGGTCTGCCTCCCCTTCCTCAAGAGCTCCGAAAAGAAACTCTTACTTTGCATTTTTAATCTGATTTTGAACCTTATGTTCCATCTCTACCAACTAGTTCCTTTTGTTCTCATCCCATCATGCTTTGCCTTGATAGAGATATGGTGTGGGAACCTCAAGAAGAGAAATTGGCTAAGGAAAATTTAGAACTCTTACTTGAATAAGGTACAATTCCTTGGCAACCTTATTGGGATAGGTTATTAGATTTCAAGATGCCTAGTCTTAGCATCACTATGAAGGAGTTTGAAGATGTTACAGCCCTTGACAAACAAGATCATATTGTGAAAAATAAAGTACAATTTTAAAAAAAATTAAGAGGTCCTAATTGATGAAAAATAGGTTATTTCTTGTGTTGAATCTCCTTGTTTGGTTGATGATGAAGCATACAATCCTTGTGTTGAAGAAGAAATCTTGGAAGAGATTATTTTAGAATATAAAAAAGAAGTTGAAGCAGTCTCTCTTGTTGCTCCTCTTCATGATGCTGATCAAAGTGAATATGATGACTTGTGACAGATATTTAAGGACACTTTCAAAGAGTTTGAATCTCTGAAAGGGTCTATAACTCCTTTAGAGGTGGTTACAAGTGATGGTAAGAAAGATGACATTGTCCAAGATGTCATAGATGAGAAAGATGACATTGTCCAACATGTCATAGGTGAATAAGAAAAAAATCCAAAACATCCTTTGGAGGTTAAGGCAAACCTCTATTAGCCTCCATCTTTCAAGGAACAAGAAATCATTCCTTTTGAGACCATGTGTATAAAGAGGATGAAATTTGACCATGAGAAAGAATGTGGGCAACAATTTGAAGTATGTGTACAAGGTCAAGAGGAATATGTCTACTTTGGATACCTATTTTAAGATGGTCTACTTGAGAAGAAGTCCAATTAAGTGCCAAAGAATAGGTTTGGTCCATCAAGTGTTCAATCTAAAGAGCAACATGCTTGGCATTCTCATACATATCATGCAAAAGGAGACTCAATAAACTTTCCTTTTGATCCTATAAAGGAAGGTATGACTAATTTTTAGATATATATAATATTTTTTTCATATTATTCTAAGTGTCTTGAGCACATGTGTGTGTGTGTGTGTGTGTTTGCTCTCTTTGTTGTGTGTGTCTTTACTTTGTGTGTTAATATAGTCATTATTAGTCTTTGTCTTGATCAAAGCTTGTAGACAATGGTCAAAGTCTTCTTTTTTTGTCTTAGCATCAGATGAATCTTAATCCCAATGGACTGATAAGGTTATAGGTCTAGTTAGTATAGGAAGCATACTACCCCTATGAATCACCAAGTTGTTGACCAAATTTAGATTTTTAGCCAAATTGGGGCACCTATAGGTAAAAACATGAATTTATAGGTATATAGGAGGTGAAATATGAGTGTTTTGGGATTTATGATATGTTAATTGATGCCAATTAATGCTACGTTGGCCTTGGTCAATTATTCTTTTAGTTTATTTATCATTTTGGGTGATTTTAAGGGTCAAAATTAAGCATTTAATGCTTTGTACAGGTTTCTTGGGAAATGTAAATGTAAAAATGGGTGATGTCACATGAAAATTTTCCCTAAAATTCTTAATACACTATTGGTAATTTAAAGTGGTAAGTTATGCAGAAGAAAAGGTAGTTTTCTTGAAAAAAGGGTGAGTTTGGCACTTGTACGGCCTCCTTGGGAAGTGTGCCACATGGGAAATGGTCAAATAGTTTCTCTTCAGATTTCTTAGGCTTAGTTTCAATTTTAATTTGATCTTAAAGTGCCATTTATTTCTCAAAACAATTTTACCCCTTTCTTGTCTTTTTAGACATACAAAAGTGACTTGCAAGTTTGTACTTGTTATGACCAGCGTAAGGAGTTACAAATAGAATTATATTAGGGGTGTATTATAAACTTAGATAACATCATTTACATATAATTATTTTTAATAATTATGTCCTATTCTTCATGAAACATCCTCATGAAGTTGACTTTCTAAATCTGCCTGCTAATATGTGCACCCATGAGTTTCCCCTTGGTTTAAGAAATCCATACAAACCAGTTGATGATTTTATTTTAATGTGATTTTTTTATCTCTCCTATAATTATTTACATGATTATTTTCATTTTTTTATTTTATTTTATGGTTAAAACATCTCAAATTTGTAGACTGGTCTTATCTGGGATGATAGGCCTATTTTCACCATTTCCAGATCTTCATGCTTTGAAAGTGTCTTTAAGAGGTTGTGATAGGTATTTTTTCATGTATTAAATGTTTTATTGAACCCCTCCTCCTTAAATTTCATCATCTAAGGCAAAATCTCCATGAGTTGTAGTCATATACAACATTCACATACAAGGTTGCCATTAATGAGTAAGTACAGGTGATCTCATGGATACATTCACATTGAAGATAAGGTTTGACACTTATTCTAGGTGTTTTGAGATGTGAATAATAGTTTGGAGGTATGGAGATGAGTTTATAACTCATTGAGAAATAGATGATACTCATTGTGAACATATATAATCCACTTGCATACTTTTAAGGTGCACCTACAGGTGACTGGGTAGAGAATTCAAGAAACCTTTTGAGGTGTTAATGTTAATGCTTAAGCTCTCCAAGTTATAAGTTAAATAAAACGGCATTACTTCCCTTTTTAAGGGATATTTTGGTAAATGGAGTTAGATACTACCTTCTAAGATCAAAGAATTGAGTTTAGGCCTCCAATCCCTAAATTGGTAAAACATAGATTCAACCCCTTTTTGAGTGTCTTTATACATTTTTTCTCTGACCTCTAGAACCTATAAGTGCATTTATTTTCAAATATATTTCATAGGCCTATAATTTTGTAAAATAATAGGGGTGTAAATGTTGAATAAGATGGCTTTCTCAAGCCTTCAAGTTACTCTCCAAGACATTGTTTTGTCTCAGTGATATCTACATCCAATAGAAGACTTACCAAACATTGGAAGCACAAAGAAGGTTTTGAGGTATTTATGAATTATCCAATTGGTTTAGGTAAACCCTCAACTCCACCATCAATTCATAATCCATCAAGATAAAAAGGACACTCTAATCCTAAATGAGACCCAAAATAACACCTACAAACAAGCCTAAAGGATGAAGACACAACCTTGTGAATCACAAGTGATGACGAAGGCCTAAAGCATGTTTGGAGGGGTTAAAAGCATGAATCATGATTTATAAATATAATAGGCATCATATATATACTAAAGACACTTAAGCACCCTATTTTCATAAAGGGAGGTAAACCCTACTCGTACAAGTTACCCAAATAATCACCTATAGTAGGTGTATTTGTTTTAGATCCAGTCATGAAATGATTTCCAAGCATGAATATCAATGTTGATTAATGAAAGGTAACTGTTAATTGTCTAAAATTCTTCCAAAAGATACTTTACATATGTTATAAAGGATGAAGGTTTCCTACAGGTCCCTTACCTCAGAAGGTCAACCATAGTTGACTATGGTGGGTAGTGAATAGGGTAGTGATAACACTTGCAATAGAAATAACACAAAAGTGAAATAAGTAAATGAAATAAATTATAAAACCTCCTTAGTGAAATACAAAAGGTTGTAAATATTTTCTCAGACCTAAATTCAATGCCAAACATCTAAAGACACACACAAGTAGGGTATTAAGGGGAGAGTGTCTCAGTTAGGATAGTGACCCCAATTTTGATGCCAAAGTGGTGTTCTAAGGTTCTCAAAGGTGATTTATAGTACAAAAATATATCATATGACCATAAAAATTCAAGGAGAGTCTTTTAAAATTATTTATAAATGAGAATAAGGTAAATGACACCTATATTAGGGTCAAATAGTATGATGTCTCAGTCAACAGGTAGTGAGCTAGAAAGAGAGATCCCTTATTGATTGCTACTCTCCAAGCATGAGTGGAAAGGTATATACATATAACATGATCTAATAAATTTGTTAAGGGTTTTAGTTATCCATCTAAATCCAAATTCAAGGCAATTTTAACCTATATAATCTAAAAGACTCCCACACAGTCAACATAAGTGACAGTGAGCAAAGAGATAGTGTTTTGAGTGTGATAAATGCATAAAAGTGAGATATGTGAGTCAAAAAGGCATAAATAAATCTTAAGAGGGTCAAAACCAGGTTTTTAACACTATGTTTGAGGATTAAACAATGTTTTTACCTACAGGAAGGAGCCTTTCAATATAGGAAACACAGTCATGATGGAACATAGGCTTAAGAATTCAAGTTATGGGAAGGAATATGTGAATATGTGGAGTATATAAAAAATTAAAGAAACATTATTCATGACATAAATTACCTTAAAATTTCACCATATCATGGAAAAAAAAACAAGGGAGGTCCAAACCAAGTAACATACAGTCAAACTGGGAAATGTATGCACAGTGTCTTCTCTCACAGTCCACTTTGGTTTTCGATACTTTTGGAGGGCTTATATATTAAATAAAAGGCTCAATTTTTTATAGGTAATAATTAACACTTGAATAATACTCTCCAATATCAAATTTAATTTAAAAAATAGGGGAATTACCCTTTATTTTGTCTCAGACAGAGGGTACTTTCCCCATTCACAAGCCCTATAGTTTTGAAGTTTAGATGAAAAAGAGTGAAGGAAAGGTTCGTTGGACACCATAAATAGATTTATATAGTTGTAAAACATCCATATAAATATGAAAAACACTTAAAAAATTAATATATTGAACAAAGAGGTCTAAAATGCAAAGGTTGTAGGCAAGCATAAAGAGAGGGATTAGGCCTAGTGACCAGATGTGAGACGATTTCCACTTTTGGACCTAAGTGAGATTTATATTGGATTAGAATATGTTTTTGGGGTGTATAAAAATGTGTTTGATCTGACAGTAGGTAATAAAAACCATTAAAAGGCCTAGAGCACAAAAGTTGCAATCAGACCTAGTTGGGCATGGCTAGGCCTAGTTTCCAAATAAGAGGTCTTTCACACTTTAATCTTGGATATGCATTTCAAAATTGTTGAATAATGTTTTTGGGGCATATATATAGGTTTTTAAACTTTTAAAGTGTAGATAAAATCAAAATAATCCATTTTTTTACTTAAAACACATTTAGACTTGTGCAAAATGAGAAAGAGGAGCTCGATAAGAGAGGTTTCAACACTCATATATTTTTGGAGGATATTAATGGGAGAAAAATGACTTAGGCGAGGTTATTGATGTCCTAAAAAATTAAACTAGTTAAATTGGTTGGCAACTTGGATGTCCAACTTTCATGAACAAACCTTAAGAAGGAAAATAGACCTAAAACCCTACTAAACCCACATCCAGGACCTGATGGTGAAAATAGAGTTTGAGATGTAATAAAATGGAATATTTTAACCATGAAAAATATTGGAGGTTTTATAGGACTCACTCAATCTCCCTCAAATTCTAACTAGTTTTATGGACTTGTATGGATGGGGGCAAAAATAGGGTATTTTTTACTATTTTTTGTGTTTTGCATGATATATAATGAGTTTGAGCATGAAACCAACTTTTAGAGGAATATATATACTTGGGATAACCCATAATGTAAATTTCATACTAAATATAAACTCCTAAGTTCCTCGACAAATAGATTCAACTCAGCTAATCAAAACTGGCCTAATGGACAAGCTAGGGAGAAATGTGAAAAGTTCAAGTGAATTGCATTTTAAGGTGTCTTTGAATATTCTAGGGCCATGGACGGTATTGAAACATGTAATTAATTACATATTATAGGTTTTCATGATAAATTTATCTATTTTTTTAGCTAAGTGTGAATGATGCATGGAAGAGTAGTTTTTTGTATAGCAGATGATGATTGCTCCTCTCCATGTGATTCTAGATGACCAAGCCTACAAATAAATCATGGAGAGGCATGTATGATTCCCTTAAACTTAATTTAAAAAAAAATCACTATTACTCATTAGTTATAGGATGTTAAAACAACTCCAATTATGAAGTAATTTTTTCTTAGCTAAGATGAGTTGTGTTTTGCCACTTTTCATGAAGTTGGTGCCTTGAATTGACACTTGTAGCTCCTAACCTTACATGGTTCATCCCATAACCTCTCCACATTAAAAATTGACTCCTTGAATCAGCTTTACAAGTGTCTTTGTCACCCTTGGACTTCTCTTCTTCTCTCTCCATCTCTCAAGTTTTATAATAACTAGCCATTGTATGGATGCTCCACCTGAGTATGGTGAAACCCTACTCATTTATATACTTTTTGATCAATAAAATGACTAAGTGTTACTTCTTCCATGATTATTCATAGTTTTTTTTAATTTAATGTTGAATTTACTTAGTGAATACTATGGATTCCTTATCAAGTTGTCACATTCTCTCACCTATTTGTAGCTTCTTCTTGTAGGGCATGTGATGTGTTCCAAGAAATGTCAAAGTTTGAGTGAGTTTTTCTATTCAATAGTGCCCTCATAGGCCTTTTGTCTAGTCCTCATAGCTTTTCACATTCATCTATAACCCCACAATGTAACATTGATGTAAGAAGACATAGATTGGAGAGTGTATATTTAGTTTGTCCTTTGATTTCAAGTGTAATATGCATATGGTTAGATGTCATCAATATATTTGGTGTATCACCTCCCTTAGGTTAGTTTGATTTCAGTTATCTCTCTCCCTTTTCACCCCCAAAAGTTAGTATTAGTTTCAATCCTAAGTGGTACATCAAGGGAGCTATCCCTATCTAAAAACTCACCTCATTATTTAGGCTACCCACAAGCCTAGAGGTGATTCCATTGTGCCACTTAGATGAGGAGAGCTTTACATCTCCTCAAAGGATGCAAATCCAAGTGACAAAACATGCTTCAAGTGTTGATTGGAGCTAAAAGGTGTCATGGAATTAAGATGAATTTAGTATGGGTATATTTGAGTGTCATATGAATTTATTTTTTGTATATGAATTTTCAAAGTGATCCAAAAAGATCAAAGGGTAATGTGTACTAATGAAGGCCTAATTGAATTAGATCTCCTTAAGGCACAAAGAAGGATTTAGTCCATTTGAGCTATGGATGACTTAATATAATTATTAATTATTGTTTTTGGAATTTCCTAAGGCCTATTATTTTTAATATCTAAATGGGCAAGTGTGTATGCCCAACCTAGAGGAGTATGAGCAAGAGCTTAGTATCAGAACAAGGCGTAATAGGCCTAATTATCTAGTTAGAGGATGAGTGAGTGAAAGTGAAGGATATAACACTTTTAATAACTAAAGGAGGTCTAATATACCATCATAAGGGTGTATATAAACTATCATGAATATATAATATGGATATTATAGATGAATATTAAGGCCATATGACCTAATCTATCTTGAAGAGACTTAGATGAGCAAATAAGCCTAAAAGGTAGTTTGAGAGGGATAGAAGAGAGAGAAGAACTAAATAATGTGATCATCATCTATTATATGAGAAATAAGGTGTTATGAAGGTGATCAAAGTTTTTAGGTGTTTGAGTGGGTTTTGATTCATTTAGGGGTTTGGTGCCTCCTTTCAAGTTAGTGCTTATCTAGTTGGGGTTGGAGCTCCATGTAGAGTTGGTGATTCACTAAATTGTGATCTTTTGGATTATAGGACTATATTCCATTTTCAAGGATCATTAGGTTTTCTTCCACTTAAGGGTTTCCCACTCATATGTGTGTTTTATTGTATTATGCTCATGTGAATGAATCTTTATACATTTTTATATCTTTGTATTTATTTGATGGTAAATGAATGTTAAAGTACATGTGAAATAAAGTTTTAAGAGATTGATTCATCCCCTCTCTCAATAATTATGCTTCCAATAATTGGTGTCAAAGCATAGTCCTTTGAAACAAGTTTAACAGCTTGAAGGTGATCCCAAGAAGCACAAGATGTCTTGTGATCAAAAGGAAGAAGACAACATGTATGATGAATAAATCTACTATGACAGTGAAGAAGGAGAAGCTAAATTAGACCTTGAATTTGAGCTCCTAAGTGCCCTTGATGATTTGAAGCCTCAAAATAAGACTATCAAAGATCTCAGGAGTCAGTTGAAAGGTGCCAACACAAGGTTTAGGTCAAAGGAAGTTTCATATGACTAGTTGAAGATAGAGCTAGATTTATTAAAGGTTGAGCATGAGTAGCTCATAGACAAAATGAACAAGTTTGAGAGAGAGTGTGAGAAGTCAGAACAAGTCAATATTACCACCATGAAAATACAAATTAGGTAGCCTAATGAAATAAAGGATAATTCATCATGGGACCATGGGAAAATGATTAATCAATCAAAAGGTAAGTATAGAAATGTTGTTTGCTACATCTATCATAATATAGGACACATTGCAAGATTTTGCTCTAATAGAGTTAGAAGAACCTCAAGATTCAACAAGACATGTGAAGCTCCTAAAATGCATGAGAAGAATCAAAAATTAGTATGGAAGCCAAAGTAAGTTAGGACTAATCATATTGAGCTCAAGAGTCAAGATGGACTATTTGCTAAGAAGGAACAAAAGACTAAAGAGGATTTTATGATAGCTCATATTTCCTTTCACATTCAATATGAAGGCATGAAATATTATATATATAGTGATGGCTCAAGATACATTTTAGGAGAAAATAATAATTTCATGTCATTAAAGAAGAATGATGCAAGAATAGTGAGGTTTCGAGACAACACAATTGCCAATATAGTTGTCAAGGGTGTCTTGAGTTTGGACAAGGGGAAGACCAAGACACAAAATGTGTTGGTTGTGGAAGGTTTTAAACATAACCTAATTAGTGTAACTAAAATGTGCAATGAAGGACACATACTAACCTTTCATGATAGAGGTTGTGAGATAATAGGAGCCAAATTAAGAAGGCTAATTGCCAATACTAAGTGGACTGAGAACAGTCTATATGTCTTGAATGAGATGAAGGAGAGATACTTTATGAGCAAGATAGATGAAATTTGGCTATGGCACAGAAGGTTAGGTCACCTAAAATTTTATAATATAGTCATGATAAGAACTAATAAGTTTATGAAGAACCTGCCTAAGATCAACAAACCTAGAAACATACTTTGCAAGGATAGTCAACATGGTAAGTAGACTAGAAGAAGGTTCAAGTCTAAGGAGTACTCTACCAAAATTCCATTGCATTTAATACACATTGATCTATGTGGGCCTAAAATAATTCAAGGAGATATCTACTTCATGTTACTCACAGATGACTACACAAGAATGACTTGGGTAACATTATAAAAATAAAAGTCAAAAGCTCTTGAAAAATTCAAGGCATTCAAGGATTTTTTTGAGAATGAAAAGAATGGGAAGATCAAGTGCCTAAGATTTGAAAGAGGAGGATATTTTTGGTACAATTATTTTGATGACTTTTGTGAGGTTTATGGAATAAGAATACAATTTTTAACATCTAGGACACCTCAGTAGAATGGGGTGGTAGAAAGAAATAATAGGATAGTTGAAGAAATGGCTATAACTATGCTAAATGAGCCTATATTATTTGATGTATAATAGAGAGTGGAAGTAAGTACTACAGTCTACATTTTGAATAGAGCACAGATAAAGACTAATGATGACAAGACTCCTTATAAACTATGGAAGGGTGAACCTACTAATGTATAAAAATTTAGAGTGTTTGGGAGAAATGTTTCATCAAAAGAGATGATGAAGACTTATGAAAGTTTGATGCCAGATTTGATGAAGGTATATTATTAGGATACTCATAAATGAGCTCAACCTATAGATGTTATAATAAGAGGTTACATAAGATAGTGGAAATCATCAATGTGAAGATTGGTGAGACAAGGAAATCACACTCATAGTCAAAGGATACTTTAGAGAATATAGATTTCAAGAATGAAGAAGGAACTATAAAGGTTGATGAGGAAAAACAATTTGAGGAGAGATAGGACTCAAAAGGTCTTTTAGGTAGATTTAAAGAGATCACCTTGAATCTTAAATCATTTGTAATAAGAATGCAGGTATGCAAGCAAGGAGAAGATTGGTAAGTAATCTAAATCAAGAGAATGTTTCTCTTTTATCTAAGATTGAACCTGAGAATCTTATAGAAGTAAGCAAAAAAAAAAATTGGATAGATGTTATGAATGAGGTGTTAGACAAAATAAAGATTAATGAGACTTGGGAACTAGTTCCTAGGCCTAAATACAAGACTGTCATTGGCACAAATTAAGTATTTAGAAACAATTTGAATGAAGATAAAATTAACTAGGAATAAGGCTAGATTGGTATTCAAGGGATATACATAATTTGAACGGGTAGAATTTGAGGATACCTTTTCACTAGTAGCAAGATTGGAGGTGATCAGATTATTTATAGCATATGTAAGATTCAAAGGGTTCAAGGTATACCTGATGGATGTCAAGTCTACCTTTTTGAATGGTAATTTAGAAGAGATTATGTAAATTGAGAAACATGAGGGGTTCTCACTATCATATGACAAGGACTATGTTTACAAATTGAAAAAGGATTTATATGGTCTAAATTAATCTCTTATAGCTTGGTATACTAGGTTAGATAGGTATATATTGGATTAAGGATTTAAAAGAAGAGTTTTAGATATTAATCTATACAAAAAGATAAAAATATGACCATCAATTTATAGTAGTTGTCTATGTGGATGACATCATCTTTGGTGAAAATAATGAGATCATGACCAAGGCCTTTGTAGAGGTGATGAAGAAAGAGTTTGAGATGTCCATTCTAGGATAACTATCATTCTTTCTTGGGTTACAAATCAGTCAATCTAAAAAAGGTATATTCATCTCAAAATCCAAGTACATAAGAGAGATGATGAAGTTTGAGATGGAAGATTACAAAGTAGTTAGTACACCCATGATCACAGGGTGTAAGTAATAGGTCTTGTGGGAAGGTTTTAAATAGATCTAAAGGAGAATCATCTGCAAGCAATCAAAATGATACTTAGGTATCTCAATGGGACTATGGAGTATGGGTTTTGGTATCTAATAAGCAATGAGTTTAATTTTACAGCTTATATAGATGTTTTATAGATAGGAAGTCTAGATGATAGGAAGAGTATCATTGGAAGAAATTTCTTATTAAGTGTGTTCCTAGTTTCATGGATAATCAAAAATAAACCATTAGTAGCATTATCCACATGTAAATATAAGTACATTATAGTATCTTCATGTTGCACTCAATTCCTATGGATAAAATAGACCCTAAAGACTACAAGGTGGAGTATGATGGTCCTAGCCCTATCTATTATGACAATACAAGCGCTATAATCATCTCAAATAACATTATCATGCACTAAAAGACCAATCACATTCCCATTAGTTACCATTTTATAAGAGAGAAAGTAAGTGAAAAAAGTGTCAGACTTGAATATGTTTCTATATATGATTAGATTGCAAACATCTTGACCAAACCACTTCCAAAGGTTATATTTGAACACCTAAGATAGGAATTGGGTGTAATTCATGCCCAGAGCAATCATTGAAGAAGCCAAGTACTTAAGTGGAGCTAATAATCATCATTAACTCAAATAATAGGTGAGTTTTTCTAAGAATGTATATATGAAGATAGGGGGAACATGTTTATATTATGTCTCATAAACTCATAGTCCTGTGTGTTGAGTATTTCAATTGTAAGGAGTCTGATCCAAGGAGTTGTAGACATCAATTTTTCATTTATGTCAAAGGGGGAGAAAGACCAAAATGGAGAGATAAGAATGATCAATATGCTATGTTTTTTCCATCAATGAAAAAGGGGTGATTTTTTAGCATTGTTCCTATTGTGGAGGTTTGGCATTGATGTTGTCATTGATGTCAAAGGTTATTGAGAAAGCTATTCATGAGGTCATTTAAGAATGTAGCTATGAGAGAGAATATTTATTAGTGTTAAAGTTATTATGAGAGTGTAATACATGATTGGTATATGTTATTATGACTACATGAGTGATGTGAAGGTCAGCATGGAAGGTCCTTGTTATCAAAGTCATCAAATGCTTGAGCCTAGTAAGTGTCTTGAGAAGGTATGTGCATAGGATGCCTATTATTGTGCATGAAGGTTCATTATTTCTTGGTGAGATGAATGAAAATAGGATTTAGAAGTTTTATTATGTTGTTTAATAATGTATATGAGGAATTGAAGCACTCATGTGAGTCTCATGGTGAGCCTACACGGGTAGGACCTACAGGTCAAGTCTGGAACTAGACTTCTTCTAGACCCTGCTCAACTTAATGAGGCATCTTGATATGATATCAATGCATATGAAGGATTTATGTCACTATTTAATAATTTATGAGGTTTCTTGAGTATGTTAGAGTGATGGAGAGAAGATGAAAAGAGGCATGAAAGTCAGTTTCAAGGCATAATGTGACTTTTAGGTCAAGGTCTAAGCAAGAAAAGAGAGAGAGTGTGGCCTAATAAGGGGTCATGATCTGATTTCAAGGTGTATAAGCTCATATAATCATTTTTTAGAGGTAAGGTTTGTTTTTTCAAATTTATTCATGAAGTTTTAGGTCAAATTTGGAAGGATAATTTATGAAAATGTGTTCTAAGGTCTCTTGAGTGCACAAACTGAAGGGTTCTCTACCCGAGAAGGCTTTTCTTGTGATCATTATCTCATAAAAAATATACATGGAAACCTAATATATTCATGGTATAATGGTAAGGGTCCTATCTAAAAATTCTAGGCATTAGTTTTTGGATTAAAGGGCTATGATTTATGAATGATCGTTAAGAGTGGAAAAATGTTTAAACCCTCCTAGAACCCTTATAGTGACCTGATGTTGAATACATGGTTCAAAATAGACCAAAATGGTATAAAATGACTAGATAAACTATTGGATATTTCATTCAACTCTCCCAATCACCTCTAGGTTTGATTGAGTTGTCAGATGTGTGAGTATATCCCACAAGAAAATACTAGTTTCTCATAGATTTTTTATAGTAGTCAGAGCTAACCAAGTCAAAATATGAAAATAATTAGATGGATAAGTTTGAAAATTTTATTTTATGTCTATGGTGGTTTATTTCTAGGTTCTATCCTTCAGGTATGCTAAACCAATCATCCAAGTTAACCAGTCACTAACAGGCCTGATGGTGGAAATAGTAGAAAACCTAGGTAGTAGTGAGAACATGATTATGAATGTGTTATCATTAAATAGGGATAAATCCAAGTACATGGAGATATTGTTAAATATTGGTAAGGCATGTTCATTTTTGGTATAATTTTTGGAGGTTGGTGAATTATAAATAAAAAAATTCTCACAAGTTGACCTGTTTAGTACAGATGAGACAGTGAGATGTAAGGTCATGAGATTGGTCTACACACCAATATTCTCCATTTGACCATATCATATTTATATCTAATAATTTTATAATTATCTCATATTATCATCTACATGCATTATAAGGCTCTGGAAGTGGTCATATAGGTGTTGAAGGTCATTATCACCATGATTGTTCTTTGAGAAAAATTGGCAATTCTAAGTAAGCAAGTTGCAGGAGTGTTTTTGAGTCATTTTTACTTGTATAATGAATTATAATGATATTGAGGAAGTTTCAGGTCTTATAGTTTCTTTTTATATGTTTTATTTTCATGTTTTGTGTCCAAACTTTGTGTTATCTTTAATTTTTCAAGATAGACCTTTTTGTGTATGTGAAGGCCTGATGTAAACAATATTAATAGTGTGCTTCAAGTGTTGATTGGAGCTGAAAGGTGTCATAGACTTCAGAAGATATTATTATGGGTCTATTTTAGTTTCATATGAAGTTTTTTTTCATGTATGATGTTTGAAAGTTATCTAATACGATCAAAGGGTAATGTGTACTAATGAATGCCTAATTTAATTAGGTCTCATTAAGGCCTAAAGAAGGATTTGGTCCATTTGAGCTATGGAAAACCTAATGTAATTATTGATTCATGTTTTTGGCATGTATTAAGGCCTATTATGTTGAATATATAATTATTATTGTGTGTATTTTTGACCAAGGGGTGTATGATTAAGACCCTAGTATAAAAAACAAGCCTAATAGGCCTAATTATCTAGTTAGAGGATGAGTGAGTGAAAGAAAAGGATATATAAATTTAAAGAGATAAAGGAGGCCTTATAGACAATCGTAAGGGTGAATAAAAACTATAATTAAGAAATAACAAGGTTATTTAAAATGAAGATCAAGGTCATATGACCTAATCTATCTTGAAGAGACCTAGATGAATGAAGAATCTTAGAAGGTAGTTTGAGAGGGATAGAAGAGATAGAAGAACTAAAAAAGGTGATCATAATATATTTTATTATCAAAATGTGTTATGAAGGTGATAAAAAGTTGTAGGTGGTTGAGTTGGTGTTGATTTATCTAGGGGTTGATGCCTTCTTATATGTTGGTGCTTGTAAAAAGCTTAGTTGGGTTAGTGCTTAGCTAGTTGGGGTTGGTGCTCCATGTGGAGTTTTTGCTTCACTAAATTATGATATTTTAGGTTATAGGAATTTATTAAATTTATATGGATTAGTAGGTTTTCTTTCCCTTGAGGTTTTCTCACTCATATGTGTGTTTTCTATCTTATTATTGTTTTAATGGTTCAAGGAATGTTAAAGTTCATGTGAAAGAAAGTTTTAAGAGACTAATTCACCCCCCTCCCTCTCATTCATTTTGCTTCCAAAAATTGGTATCATACCATGGTACTTTAAAACAATTATAATATTTTGAGGGTGATCTTAAGAAGCATACAATGTTTTGTGATCAAAAGTAAAAAGACAACATGTATGATGAAGTCTACTATGATAGTGATGAAGGAGAAGCTGAAGTAGACCTTGAAGATGAGATCACAAGTGCCCTTGATGATGTGAAGCATTAAAATAAGATTATCAAGGATTTTAGGAGTTAGTTATAAGGTGTTAACAAAAGGTTTAGTTAAAAGGAAATTGAGTATGACAAGTTTAAGATAGAGCTAGATTCCTTAAAGGTTGAGCAGGAGGAGCTCATAGATAAAATGATCAAGTTTGAGAGAGAGAATGAGAAGTTATAACAATCAAATATTACCAACATGAAAATACCAATAAGTTGGCCTAATCCAATAAAGGATAAGTCATCATGAAACCATGGGAAAAGGAGTAATCAGTCAAGAGGTAAGTACATAAATGTTGTTTGCTACATCTGTCATAATATAGGACACATTATAAGATTCTACTCTAATATATTTAGAAGAACCTCAAGACTTAAAAATACTTATGAAGCTCCTATAATGCATGAGAAGAGTCAAAAATTAGTATGGAATCTAGATCAAGTTAGGATTGATCATATTGAGCTCAAGAGTCAAGATGGACTATTTGCTAAGAAGGAATAGAAAACTAAAGAGGATTCTATTCTAGCTTAGATTACCTTTCACATTCAAGATGAAGGCTTGAAATGGTACATAGATAGTGGTTTATTAATCCACATGACATGAGACAAAACTAAGTTCATCTCATTGAAGAAAAGTGTTGTAGGAACAGTGAGGTTTGGAGATAACACAACTACCAATATAGGTGGTAAGGGTGTCTTGAGCTTGGGAAATAGGAAGACCAAGACACAAAATGTGTTGTATGTGGAAGGTCTAAAACATCACCTACTTATTTTAAGTTAATTTTTCAATCAAGGACACACTAACATTTCATGATAAAGGGTGTGAGATAAGGAGAGCCAAATCAAGAAGGCTAATTGCTAATGCTAAGAGGACTGAAAACAATCTATATGTCTTGAATTCGATCAAGAAGTAGAGATACTTTATGAGAATGATGGATAAAATTTGGCTATGATATAGAGGGTTAGGTCACCTAAAATTTAACAATCTGGTCAAGATAAGCATTAATAATTCTATGAAGAACATGCTTAAGATCACCAAACTTACAAACATACTTTGCAAGGCTTGTCAACATGGTAAGTAGACTAGAATAAGGTTCAAGTCCAAGGATTAATCTAAAAAAATACCTTTGGAATTAATAAAAAATGATCTTTATGGCCTAAAATAATTCAAATCATTCCAGGAGATAGCTACTTCATGTTACTCATAGATGACTGCACAAGAATGACTTGGGTTTCATTCTTAAAAGAAAAGTTAGAAGCTCTTGAAAAAATCAAGGCATTCAAGGTTCTTGTTGAGAATGAGAATAATGGGAGGATCAAGTAACTAAGATATGATATAGGAGGAGAGTTTTGATCCAATTGATTTTATGACTTTTTTGAGGTTCATGGAATAAGGTGATAATTCTCAATAGCTAGGACACTTCAGCATAATAGGGTAGTGTAAAGAAATAATAGGATAGTTTAAGAGATGGCTAAAACTATGCTAAATGAATCAATATAATCTGTTGGATATTGGAGATAGGTAGCAAGCACTACAGTCTACATTTTGAATAGAGGACAAATAAAGACTACTAGTAACAAGACTCCTTATGAATTGTGGAAGGGTAGACCTACTAATGTGGAATACTGTAGAGTATTTGGGAGTAAATGTTTCGTCAAAAGAGATGATGAAGACTTAGGAAAGTTTGATTTCAAATCTGATGAAGGTAAATTCTTAAATACTCATCAATGAGCTCAACCTATAGATGTTATAACAAGAGGCTATAGAAGAAAGTGGAAAGCACCAATGTGAAGATTGATGAGACAAGAAAATCACACTCACAATCAAAGGATACTTTAGAGAACCTAGATTTCAAGAATGAAGAAGAAACTATAGAGGTTGATGAGGAAGAGGAAGAAGTTGAGGAGAGACAAGACTCAAAAGGTCCCTCAAGGTAGATTCAAAGAGATCACTATGAATCTCAAATCATTTGCAATAAGAATTCATGTATGCAAACAAGGAGAAGACTAGTAAGTAATCTAAATCAAGATAATGTTGCTATATTATCTAAGATTGAACCTTTAGGAGGATTTTTAGATATATATGAATTAAACAATCTAATTTAACTCAAAACACAAACTCCCTATTAAGAAGGATACATGAAACAAATCAGAATGATATAGACCTTACCAAATTCCTTGCTTTATATCACCTCCTTCCAGGATGTTCTAATGGATTTATGATTGCATGTAGACTCATATTTTTGGCATAGTGATGGCATGATATTGGACTTTGATAATGGATGCTTGATTATTGATTTGGAATGAATTCTTCACAAGATTTTCTACATTTATTTTGGCATGAATATGTTATGATCTCCTTAGATGGATCTAATAGAGGATGGAGATTAGCTATATAGATTTGAGAGGGAAGATAAAGGGTTGAAATTTGAAGTTAGAGGGATGAGATCAATGGTCATGGATTATTCAAGGAATATTAAATTCCTTAGAAGTCTCTAGTTTAGAGACTTGGAGGAGCTTCTCCAATTCTAGAGATTTCTCCATTAGCTTTAGGATAATAGAGGGTTAGGTGGGGGTTAAATAGGTATTAGTGTGTAGGTTAGTAGGTGGTGTTATATGAATTTAAAATTTCCATATAATATATAATTAGGATTAGATTAGGATAATAGGGATTAAGATAGAATTAATAAAGGAATGGGATGAATAAGGTTAGTGAATGTAGGATAATAGAAGGGGGATATTTAATAAATGGCTACAAATAGGATAAATTAGTAGAATAAAATATTTTAAGTAGAATTAGTGTATAGGAATATTAGTCAACAATAATGAAGTGAGTGATTTTAGGTGCATACATTTTACCCCTCTTTGAAATGGCATTGTGAGTTAAGAGAAGTGGAAGGAGTAATGGTATTTCAAAGAAAAACCATGTTATGGATGATTTTTATTAGATGATGATAGGGGATATGATGCCCCCTCGAAGGGACATGCATAGAAGAATGAGATGGATGGCTACTCAAAGAAGAAATGAGGGGTAGGATGAAATGGATAGATGAGGGGGTGGGATGATAGATGTGAGATAGAAGATGAATAACATGGATTTTACTTGAGAAATGAGCTATAAATTAAAGATGATGCCCTTGACAAGGACACCTGCATAGGGAATAAAGATGATGGGTGTCACAGTTATCATCACATCCCAAGGGGGAATCAACCATAACAAGATGATGAGAGGATTAAAAGGCCACAATATTTATAGGTATCCCAATCAAGGATACATGCAAGGTAGATACATAGGCCAAGATAAGATGATTGATAATATTAATGATGGGTGTAGCTCAAAGCTAAAGTTTGATCAATATGTTAAAGAGGATAAGGGATAATAAATGATGTGATCAAGTGACCAAAACATTAGGGGATGAGGATGGATGATAGAGATAATGTATGAGCTATCCTTAGGCATTAAAACATGGCCAAGTGCAGCTTATATGTTTTGAAAAGACCTCAGACTGATGTAGTTTTGACTAGGAAATGATGATGATGATGATGATGATGATGATGATTAATAGTTAAAAACTGATTATGATGAGAATGATTAGATTTGTTAGTGATTGATGGATATGAATTGTATGATGAGATGAAGATGATAAGGATAAAAGATGGGATGTTAGTTAGATGAGTCGAGAGGATTAGATTAGTGATGGGAATAAGGGTGATGAGATGATTAGAGGAATGATGAGGGTAGGTGTATACCATCAATCCATCACAAATTTGTTTAAGCTCATCATGGCCTAATCAATCCATTAAATATGTCACTTGGTAGTATGTACCATGATATAGACATGACTAAGAGGACATGATGCCAAAGTTCATGGGCAAATGAACTCTACATCCCCAAGGGTACTTCTAGTGACCTCATAACTTCCTTGTTCATTACCACATAGACAAAAAGAGACATGATAAACATAATAAAAATAAGATATGCATATGATAAAACATAATCAAACAAATCAACTAATAGAAAAACAACACATAAGTATCTACATACAATGCTATAATGTCTTGTCTAATGATGGTATGAGTGACTAGGTGATGGGTTGGATGAGCACAATGTGATTTTGGACTTATGATGGGATTGGATTTGGATAGGGTGATCATGATTAGTATTAGGCTAAGATGTTACCCCTAGTTTAGGATAAAATAATGGATGACGTGACAAGGTCTTTGAGTATGGATTTGGTCTTGAAATTGAATCAAAAAGTGACCAAGGATTATCAACAGACAAGGCCTTACAAGAGTCCAATCTAGAAAGGAGACTTAAGAAATGATGGGTCATATACACTTTATATAGCAAGGAGTGATTTGATGGGTTCTAGGTATGAAGAGGAAATGATAGGACAATAATGAGATCAAGTACCTTCCATACTAGCAAAGGGTAATTGGATGGGTACCAGGTATGAAAAGGCCCTGATAGGAAGTGATAGGTGCTAGATTAAAATATTTGACAAGGTGATGTATGTTGATAATACCTAGCCAATAGGATGAGATGGAAGATATGAATGGATGGGTGACCACTCTGATATTGTCTCAAGATGAAGTGTGGTATCTAAAATATGGGAAAATATGAGATGAATGGAGATGGATGTGACTAGGGAAGTAGGCATAAGACAAGACAATGGAATACTTTTGGCTTTTTTGAATTTTATGATTTTTAGGGTTTTTGACATATTTCAATTTTTAGGTATTTTTAGGATATTTGTGTACACTATAAAAATGATTTACTATGAAATGGAATACCAAGCTTAGAAACTAGGATGAGGATGAATCAAATGATGGAGAGGATGAAAAAAATATGAGCGTGATGCTAAAAGGGGGATGAGGACCAAAGAAGAATGGACTATAGATTTCCAATGACCACATCATGAAGGAACCAAATGTTTAGTTTCCTAAGTTTCCATTAGAGGATATTCCAAGAGGAGTTTAGGATAATTATCAAGACACCTTCCACTTCCTTACAAAAGTCAAGATGGGAAGGCAAAAGAGATAAGATGCATGATATGATGGTGATTGATGGATAGGAATAATAGGTCAAGGGATAAGTTGATTGGTGATATAGACAAGGTGGACAATTGGGATGGATGGATGAGGATATGAAGTGGATGGATGACCGAATAATGTGGACAATAGATTATTCTACCATGACATCAAAAACTAGTTTTCATCATGGTACTTGCCCAAGATGATAGAACACTAGTTTTCACCATTGGATGAATGATTTTTTTTAACTTTTTATGATTTTTTTTTTACTTATTATGATTTTTTTAATGGCATCTTGATTTATTGGATGTTGGGTGAGATGCAAAGTGTGGGCACTTGATAGATCATTTATCCAACACCTGTTTTAGGGATGTGTGATGGTAGGATCATGTTTTCATTACTATTGGATGTAATGGGGTCCATGTGACCTTTGGTGATTATTGATGGAGACCTTTCTAGATATTTATACCAAGTTTCTTCATTGCCCCTAGGAGAGACAATTCTACATAGGGAATTGATGTTAGGTATGGATTTGATTAGATCTTGATTTTGATGGGAATGTGGTGGATTGAATGGATGACATGACTTGATTGGATTATGGGTTCATGATAGGATAGTGTGATGGGTGATGGAGGATTATGAATAATAGTTGCATATACTAGTGGAGGTATTGGACATTCTTTATTTGATTGGTGCCATTAATAAAAGACTATAGGAGATCTAAGACACTTTAATTTTGTCATTCATCTATGATTTGATTATTTGATGGATGATCAACTATGATTTTAACATTATTTATATTTTAAATACCCCTTGGTGTTTGATTTTAGGCTTCACTAGAGGAGATTGATTTTTGACTTAAAGCATTATTTTGACTTGGATATGCCCCTAGTCCCTGATTTTTGGTTTCACTGGGGAGATATGCTTTTAGATTAGGTTGATGATTTGATTCTTCTTGATTTTGATTGAGGGGATCAAAGACATCTTGAGTATTATGATTTTTTTATGGAATATGGTCTTGGACCTTCATATTGGTGGCACACATTATGTTACTTGAGGAAGGGTTTAATGATACATGTTCATGTTCATCTTTATAGAGGGAAGTGATTAAGTGATCATAGATAGGGAGAAAAGGGTCGATAATGGATGAAGGTGGTGGTGAGGGCATGATGAGGTTAATGAGTGGTTATGGGGAATTATAGTATTCATAGGGGTTCATAGGAGACATGTTGTTGACATCAAATAAAATCTCCTCAAGATTAGCAAAAAGATCACTAGGACTATTTGTATTATATGCATCCAAATTAGGATCATATTCATGTTGACAATCTTTGATAGATAAAGATTTAAAGAACTCATTTATGATGTTATCATCCTAATCGAGATCCAAAGGTATGCCTGGTGATGTATTGGAGGTACCTAGGTTATTGGTATCCTTAAAAGGATAGGCATTATCAGCATTAATGAGGGATGATGTTTTTGAGGAATCTGACTCAAATGCCAATGTTGAACATGATCTTGATGAAGATAAGAATTTTGGTGTTGACTTTAATGTAAAATTTGATGTACAAGATGAAATGCTGCTAATATGGGGTGTTTGATGTGATGGGTGAGAGGGTTCATGAGAGATGGGAAGGTTAGGATCTTGGGGAATAAACTTGGTTGTGATGGAGGATTTGTCGATTATCGGGGGATTATGAAAGAGGGATAGGATGTCTTGAACTTGGTTTAGAAAGGGAAGCTCTTGGTCATGATTGGGAAGGGAATCTTGGCATTCCTCTTTTTTTCACCTAGGGATGTGGATACATTTGGTTCATCATCAATTACTATATCACCATGATTGATGAGGTCCTTAACATAGTCTTGTAAGGGTCAACATTGATTGATAATATGCCCCAAGGTTTGGTGGTATGAAAAATATTGGTCATCTTTATACCAAGATGGCATTGGCTTAGTGGGATCAAGATGTTGGATGGGCAGATAGACCATCATATTCACAACGACTAGTTGTTTGAAAAGAGATTCCAATGATATGGGAAGGGGAGTATAAGGACCTAATTTATTTTTTAACTTGGATGTGGAAGTATTGGTGTTATGATTAGATGGTGTTTAACATGACTAGGTAGATGGTCTAGTGGTAGACAAGGTAACCTAGATTGGATTCCCTTTGCTAGTATGGGAAGGGGAAGATGATGGTTTATGACTAGAAGATGGAGGATTGGTATAGGATTCACATGAAGGTTCTTGGATGGGAGGTGCAATGAGTTGAATGGGGTCAACACCTTTAGGGAGTGGTACACCCATCATAAGGAACTTTAATAGGATCTCATCCTTATGGGAAGCTATGTATTGGTCAATAAAAGTGGGCTCTAGCTCCATGGTGATGGTCAATAGGTGATGGATGATGGAGGTATGATAAGGATTAGGGATGACTTATTGAACAAAATAGATCAAAATAATCAAGCTAGGATGATAGGGTGATAATGTGGATTAAATATTATGATCAAATTTTAAACTAATAGTTCAATAGGTGTGAATAACCTATCAACAATGCCTAGTTATCAACCTAGTAAAATGATTGAGGGATTTTGATGGGTGCCTAAATTTAAACTAGCAAGAGGATGATAAGATGGGTGATAATTATGAATAAGGCAAGATGATTGGACTAGGGATGATTGATAGTTGATGGCTTTGCTATATTAATACTAAAAATGTGACAAGATAATAATATGTTATTGACTAAATATGAGATTTGACCAAGTGGATAAGGATGATAGGATGGTGTGGATAGGACAATAGGACTAGCTCAATCCTTGGACTAATTTTCTCAAGGTATAATGGTATATGATCATGTGATGAAGGTGATTAGGATAAGATAATGATGTTGGATGATGAAAGGGATGATGTAAATGGGATGGTTATGGTCTTAACATGTATGTGACTTGAAGAGCCAATTAAGATAAGATAGTATGTGGTTATACTATATGGGTGATGAAGACAAGATCAAGATAAGTGATGATGGATATAGATGTGGATGACAATATATGATGTGATTATGGTACATAGGGGATATGACTAAAAAGGATGTATAAAAGGATGAAAGATAAGAAGACAAGTTAAGGATATACTAGATGATGACTATGATATATAAGTGATGGGGTGTGATCAATTATGGGTAGATATGGTTAGACTAAGAATGGATGAGGTGGATATGTGTAGGTAAATAATTGATGATGTGGACTTGGGTAAGGATGTAAGATGTGATTTGGGCTATGTATGTGATAAGGGTATTATTAATTATGGGTAGACAGGACTAGATTAGGATGGAATGAAGACAAGATGGGTGGATGGGATATAAACAATAGGTATAAAAGGAAGATGATAAGGATGATGGTTATTAGTATAGGTAAGTATATGGGATGAGAATTAATGATGAGTGGGTATTATTAAACTAGGATGGGATAGGGATAAGATGGTAAATGGGGGGATAATGACAAAGATAATATGACAAGGGTGTAGAAGGTAAGTTGGGGGTTTGACATATAATGTGGGAATATGGTTAGGCTAGGATGGAGGATAAACAAGTTGAGGGATGGGATAAGCCAACAAGGATGTACAAGACAAGATTTGGGTGATGGTAATGTGGTTAATATAGGATATGAGATGAGATAAAGACAATATGTATAATGATAGGATGATGACTAGGATATAAAAAAAGGATGATGGGATAAGATGATGTGGTAAAGATATATAAGGTGGTATATGAAAATGATCTAGATAGATATAGATAGGTGAAGTCTGACTCAACTCATAAATAGTATAGGTATAACACAACACACACCCAATCAAGAAATCAAAAACCTATTATTAGTAAACTCAAGGGTGTTTAACCCGATGCCCACACCATCCAATGGCTTCATGGGTGAGGTTGTAGGTCAGTGACCCATTATGATATCAATTGAACCCTCTCAACCCCACTTATACTTGATGGCTAATTTGGAGTTGATATTGAATCCTGTAATGATACACCTTTTAAATCCAAAAGGTCCTATGGTAGGTTGAATACGCTCTCTAGGGGTGTCCTCAATAAAAATGAAGGTACATTACATCCTAAGTCCATATAGGGTGTTATCTAATGCCTAGTTCAGAGAATTAACTCTTCTCCTTTGCCAATGACCTATACAGGGTCAATCACTTAGCCTAATGATAGTTGTCCCTAATTTTTATACTCTGACAGAACATGGAGTTTGGTTAGTGTGTGCTGATTAAATCCATGACACTAACCTCTATATACTAAGCTCATGCATGGGTGTCAATTCCATGTCATGTAATATCCTGGAGGGAAGAGGTTAACAAGTAGGCAAAACACATGATACAATTAATTAATTGATTTAATTACTTATGTGTGAGGAATATGATACAATGATTATTTACAAATTAACATGCACACACACACAAGTATATACATGGAATTATTTTTCACAATAAGATGATATATACAAGATAAAATAGATAATCAAAATTTGATTTTTAAAGTGCCAAATGGATTCTTTGATAGGTAGCCTAGAAGCACATGGTTAATAGTTTAGGTGGCACTCAAAAGAGGTAACCTATAACAAAAATATTATTAGTTTTAATTTTTTTTTTTAAACCATGACTCTCCTTAAACCCATGAGTGCACAGAGCAATCCCATAACCAGATATTACAATACCACAAATGGGTTATCAAAAATGCTACTTGTGAATGGTGATATGACTGAGAGATGATTGTGATGGTTACCTGCAACACAATGGTTAGATCGATAAAATTGTGACTCAAATCAATAATATTGCTAATGAATATAAAATCTATAATCACAATTTTATTAGAAACCATTAAACTATGACTGAGAACTATAAAACCATGATTTTTATAAATTTGATACTTGTAATATTATAAGAAATGATAAAATTTCTAGGTTATGAAATCACATCCTTATGCAGTTTAAGATAGATTGATTTAGATGCCAAAAATGATTATATATAGATGATCATGATAAACTATGGACTGATATTTATGATATTTCAAGATATTAATATGAGATCTTAATTAAAATTGAGAAGAATTTAGAATGTTAAAGGAGTGATATTTTTGGTCTTGATCTGCTCTAGATGACAAAATAGAATTAGCTCAAATGATTAAAATTGAAAAACTAGGTTAAACGATAATATTGTGACTGTCAACACAATACTACTATTCACTAGAACAGTATCACAACTTTGAGAAATTTTAGACTCACGATTTTGTCAAGAATAAAAAAAGGGGTAAAGTATGTGTTTGTTTTGTTTTCAATTGATTCCTCCTTCCATTCTAACCCTACAAATCACATAAACCAAACATGACTAGATAAAAAAAAATTGGATACCAAATTGGGGTTAGGTGATAGGTTAATTAAAAACCCCTAAAATTTATAATAGGAGACTATATTATAACAACACCCTTTGTAGAAACACAAATCATCAGAGTAGGATATTGCAAGTCAAATGATAGAGGTTGATTATTTGGAGATTAGTGACAAATGACAATACCATGACTCTCAGTCACAATCTTGTGATTACCAAGATGATATCACTACTGGGAGAGTCACAATATTATGATTTGAGTGTTGTCTAATGAACTTATTCTTGATCCCTTTATTATCCTCAATTCTTGCATGTAGAAGGGGTTAGAGCCTTTTAAAAACACACAAGAACCTGAAAAAGGAATATACAATGGGTCAGATGAAAATAATGATTGGTTAATGAAATGGATTATTTGGACCTAACAATATCATGATTATCATTGACTATATCATGACTTGAAGGATAAATTCATGACTGGGTAAATCATGGTATTGCCAAAAATAGATACCTATAGTATGAACCATTAGCAATTTAAAAAATCATAATTTGGCTAGGCAATATCTCAACTATCCTACCAATATCACTACTATCGAGTCATGATATTATTAAAAGGCTATAAAAGCTAAAAATAGCTAGTGGTTAGTACAAAATCACTACTATCAAGGGCAATATTAAAACTAATCTGAGCAATGTCGTGACTACCAATGTGATACCATGACTTCAACCTATACATGTAATATTTCAAAAAATTTGAGATTTTCTTGATCCAGTTGACCTTTCAGGTTAGAGAAAACACATCTAACAAGCAAAATGTATTTATTGGGAGTAAGAGGTCCCACCATGGTCACCAAAATGTAGTAAGATTTTGAGCTCTATATAGATTAAACAAGCTAATTTAACTCAAAATACAAAGTACCTATTAGGAAGGATTCATGAAATAAATTAGAATGATATAGACCTTCCTAAATTCCTTACTTCATATCACCTCCTTCTAGGATGTTTTAATGGAATTATGATTGCATATAGACTCATATTTTTGGCATAGTGATGGCATGATGTTGTATTTTGATAATGGATGCTTGATTATTGATTTGGCATGACTTCCTCACAAGCTTTTTCTAGATTGATTTTGGTATGAAGATGTTATGAGATCTTTAGATGGCTCCAATGGAGGATGAAGGTTGGTTATATAGATTTGAGAGGGAATATCAGGGGTTGAAATTTGAAGTTAGAGGGATGAGATCAATGGTCATGGATTATTCAAGGAATATTAAATTCCTTAGAAGTATCTTAGAGACTTCTAGAGACTTGAAGGAGCTTCTCCAATTCTAGATACTTCTCAATTAGATTTAGGGATAATAGAGGGTTAGGTGGGGGTTAGATATGGATTAGGTTAGGATTAAGGACATAAGGATGTAGGGAAGGCTAGGGTGTAGGTTAGTAGGTGGGTAGGTGAGGTTATGGGAATTTAAAATTCTCATATAATAAATAACTAGGATTAGATTAGGATAGAATTAATGAAGGAATGGGATGAGTAAGGTTAGTGAATTAGGATAATAGAAGGGGGATATTAAATAAATGGCTGGAAATAGGATAAATTAGTGGAATAAAATAGGTTAATTAGAATTAGTGTTGACTAATAGGAATATTAGTCGATAATAATAAAGTGAGCGATTTTAGGTGCATACAGAACCTAAGAATATTATAGAAGCAAGAAAATATAAATTTTGGATAGGTGTTATGAATGAGGATTTAGACAAAATAAAGAATATTGAGACTTGGGAATTAGTTCCTAGGCCTAAAGACAAGAATGTCATTGGCATAAAGTGGGTGTTTAGAGACAAGTTAAATGAAGATGGAGAAGTCACTAGGAATAAGGATAGATTGGTATGAAATGGATATGCATAAGTTGAAGGGGCAGACTTTGAGGATACCTTTGCACTAGTAGCAAGATTAGAGGCCATAAAATTGTTTCTAGCATATGCAAGATTCAAAGGGTTCAAGGTATACTAGATGGACATCAAATCTACCTTTTTAAATGGGAATTTGGAAAAGGAAGTGTACATTGAGCAACCTAAGGGGTTCTCACTATCAAAAGACAAAGACTATGTTTTTAGATTGATAAAATCTCTCTATGGTCTAAAGCAAGATTGTAAAACTTGGTATGCTAGGTTAGATAGGTATCTGTTAGATTAAGGATTCAAAAGAGGAGTTATAGATAGTAATCTATACATAAAGAGAGAATATGACCATCAGTTGATATTATTTTTCTATGTCAATGACATCATATTTAGTGGAAACAATGAGAACATGACCAGGGCCTTTGTAGAGGTGATGAAAGAGTATAATGTGTCCATGCTAGGATAACTATAAGTTTTTCTTGGGTTACAAATCACTCAATCTTAAAAAGGTATATTCATCTCATAATCCAAGTACAAAAGAGAGATGTTGAATAAGTTTGAGATGGAAGATTGCAAGGAACTTAATACACCCATGATCACAGGGTGTAAGTTGAGAAAGGAAGATGAGTTTCCAAAGGTCAATCAAATATCCTATGGGTTAATGATTAGAAGTTTGTTATACACCACTACCTCTAGACCTAACATCATGAAAGCAGTAGGTCTTGTGAAAAGGTTTAAATTAGATCCAAAGGAGAATCATCTACAAACATTTAAAATGATACTCAGGTATCTCAAGGGGACTATGGAGTATGGGTTGTGGTATCTAATAAGCAAGGAATTCAATGTGACAGTCTATATAAATGTAGACTAGGTAATAAGTCTTGATAATAGGAAGAGTACTAGTGGAGGAGCTTTATTCTTAGGTGGGTGCCTAGTTTCATGGATAATAAAGAAGTAACCATCAGTAATATTAAACACATATGAGTTTGAGTACATTAAAACAACTTCAAGTCCTATGGATGAGACAGACCCTAAAAGATTACAAGGTGGAGAATGATTATCCTAGCCCTATTTATTATCAGAATACAAGTGTAATAAGCATCTCAAATAACCCTATCATATACTCAAAGACAAAGCACATTCCCATTAGGTATCATTTTTTAAGAGAGCAGGTAAGTGAAAAAAGTGTCAGACTTGAATATGTTTCTACACAAGATCATATTTCAGACATCTTGACCAAAACACTTTCAAAGATAACATTTGAACACATAAGATAGAAATTGGGTGTAATTCCTACCCCTATTGATCATTGAATAAGCAAAGTACTTAGGGGGAACTAATCATGCTCATTAGCTCTAATAATAAGTGAGTTGTTCCAAGAAGGTATGCATGAAGATAGGGGGAACATGTTTGTATTATGTCTCATAAACTCATAGTCCTATGTGTTGAGTACTTTGATTGCAAGGAGTGTGATCCAAGGAGTTAAAAACATCACTTTGTCATTTATGTCAAAGGGGGAGAAAGACCATAATGGGGAAATGATCGGTATGTAGTGTGTTTTTCCATCAATGACAAAAGGGGAGATTATTGAGCATTATTCCTGTTGTTGAGGTTTGGCATTGATGTCAAAGGTTATTGAAGAATGTAGCTATGAGAGAGACTATTGATCAGTGTTGTAGTGATTCTAATCATGTAAGAAATGATTGGTATATGTTATTATGACTACATTAGTGATGTGAAGGTTAGCATGGATGGTCCTTATTGTTAAAGTTGTCAAGTGCTTGAGCCTAATAAGTGTCTTGATAAGGTATGTGCATTGGATGTCTAGTCTTGTGAATGAAGGGTCATGATGGCTTGGTGAGATGAATGAACACAAGAGTGAGAATTTTTATGGGGTTGTTTTATCATTTATATGAGTCATTGGAGCACTCATGTGAGTCTCAAGGTGAGCCTATAAGGTTAAGACCTACAAGTCAAGTCTACTACAACTTGATCTATTTTAGACCCTGCTTGGCCTAATAAAGCATCATGATCTATTATCAAGGCATATGAAATATGTATGGCACTATTTAATCATGTATGAGGTTTCTTTATTATGTGAGAGTGGTGGAGAGCACATGGAGAGAGGCATAAACATTAGTTTCAAGGCCTAATGTGATTTGTAGGTCAAGGTTTAAGTAAGCAAAGAGAGAGAGTGTGGCCTAATGAGGGTTAATGATCATATTTAAAGGTGTATAATATTATATAATAATTTTTATAGGTAAGTTATGTTTTTTTAAGTTTATTCATGAATTTTGAGGTTAAACTCAGAAGGATAAGGCATGAAAATGTGTTCTAAGGTCTCTCGAGTGCACAAAATGAAGGGTTCTCTACCCGATAAGGTTTTTATTGTGCTCATTAGATCATAAAATATATGAATTGGAACCTAATATATTTATGTTATAAGGGTAAGGTTCCTATCTCAAAATTACATGCATTTGTTTCTGGATTAAGGGTCTATGTTTTATGAATGATTGTTAAGAGTGGAAAGAGGTATAAACCCTCCTAGAACCCTAATAGTGACCTGATGTTGAATATATAGTTAAATATAGCATATAATGGTCTCAAGTGAATAGAAAAAATATTAGATCTTGTATTCAACTCTCCCAATCACCTCTAGGTATGATTGAGTTGTTATGTGTGAGAGTAGATCCTATAGGAAAGTACTAGTTTCTTCTAGATTTGTTATAGTAGTTAGAGTTAACCAAGTCAAAGTATGAAAATTATTGGGTGAAGAAGGTTTATAATTTTATTTTATATCCATTTTGGCTTATGTATAGGTTATATCACAGGTATGCTAAAATAGTCATCCAAGTTAGCCAATCTCTAAAAGGGCTAATGGAGGATATAGTGAAAAACCCAAGCAACAATGAGAAGATGATTATGAATATGTTATCATGATATAGAAATAAATCCAAGTACATGGATATATTTTTAAGGAATTTTAATACATGTTCATGTTTGGTATAATTTTTGGAAGTCATTGATTATAGTGAAAAAGTCACTCATAAGTTAACCTGTCTAGTACAAATGAGACAATGAGATGTAAAGTCATGAGATTGGTCTACAAGACCAATATTTTCCATTTGACCATGTTATATTTATATATAATAATTGTATAATAATATAATAAGATCATATTAATTAATTATAAGAATATTAAATTGGTCATATAGGTGTTGAAGGTCATTGTTACCATGATTTGTCTTTGAGGAAAACTGACAGTTCTAAGTGAGCAAGTTGCAAAAATCTTTTTGAAAATTTTTTCCCTATCTAATGAAGTATAATTCCCTTGATGAAGTTTTTGAGGTCTTTGAGGTTTTGTGTATATGTTTTATTTTCATGGTTTTATGGCCAAACTTTGTTTTATCTTTAGCTATTCAAGACAGACCTTTTTGTGTGTGTGAAGGCCTAATGTAAACAGTACTAATGGCATGTTTCAAGTGTTGATTGGAGCTAAAAGGTGTCATGGACATAATAAGAGATTAGTAAGGGAATATTTGAGTGGAATATGAAGTGATTTTTTATGTATGAATATTTAAAGTGTTCTAATAAGATCAAAGGGTAACATGTACTAATGAAGGCCTAATTGAATTAGGTCTCCTCAAGGCCTAAAGAAGGATTTGGTCCATTTGAGCTATGGAAAACTTAATTTAATGATTGATTCATGTTTTTGGCATATGATAAGGCATATTTTGTTGAATATCTAAGTGATAAAGTGTGTATTTTTTACCAAGAGGTGTATGAGCAAGATCCTAGTATAAGAACAAGGCCTAATAGGCCTAATTGTCTAGTTAGAGGATGAGTGAGTGAAAGTAAAGGATATATCACTTTGAAGAAATGAAGGAGGTATTATATACCATCAAAAGTATGCACATAAACTATCATAAATATATAATAGGCTTAATCCATAATAAAATCAAGATTATATGACCTAATCTATCTTGAAGAGACCTAGATGAGTGAAGAAGCCTAGAAGGTAGTTTGAGAGGGATAGATGAGAGAGAATTAAATAAGGTGATCATCATCTGGTGTATGAGAAATAAGGTATTATGAAGTTTATCAAATGTTTTAGGTGTTCTATTTTATGTTGATTCATTTAGGGAGTTGGTGCCTCTTTTCAAGTTGGTACTTGCTAAAGCCTAGTTGCATTGGTGCTTAGCTAGTTGGGGTTGGTGATCTATGTGAAGTTGGTGATTCACTAAAATTTTTATCTTTTGACTTATAAGACTATAGTCCATTTTCAAGGACTAGTGGGTTTTTTTCCTTTTGAGGGTTTCCTACTCATATATGTGTTTTATTGTGTTATGCTCATTTGAATGACTCTTTATGCATTGTTATATCTTTGTATTACTTTGATGGTTCAAGGAATGTTAAAGTACATGTGAAATAAAATTTTAAGAGGTTGATTCTCCCCACCTCTCAATCATTGTGCTTCCAAAAATTGGTTTCATAGAATGGTCCTTTGAAATAATTTTAACAAATTGAAGGTGATCCTAAAAAGCATAAGATGTCTTGTGATCAAAATGAAGAAAACATGTATGATGAAGTCTATAATGACAGTAAAGGAGAAGTTGAAGCAGACCTTGAAGCTGAGCTCATAAGTGCCATTGTTGATTTGAAGACTTGAAATAAGAGTATCAAGGATATCAAGAGTCATTTAGGTGTCAACATAAGGTTTAGGTCAAAGGAAGTTGAGAATGACCAGTTGAAGACTAGGAAAGAATCCTTGAAGGTTGAGCATGAGCAACTCATAGAAAAAATGAGAAAGTTTGAGAGAGAATGTGAGAATTCAGAACAAGTCAATATTACCAACATGAAAAGACCAATTAGGCAACCCAATGCAATAAAGGATAAGTCATCATGGTACCAAAGGAAAAGGAGTAATTAGTCAAGAGGTAAGTACAAAAATGTTATTTTCTACATCTATCATAATATAGGACACATTGCAAAATTCTACTCTAATAGAGTTAGAAGAACCTTAAGATTAAACAAGACATATGAAGCTCCTATAATGAATGATAAGAATTAAAAATTTTTATGGAATCTAAAGCATGTTAGGACTAATCATATTGAGCTCAAGAGTCAAGATGGACTATTTGCTAAGAAGGAACAAAAGACTAAAGAGGATTTTATGCTATCTTAGACTGCCTTTCACATTCAACCTGAAGGCATGAAATGGTATATATATATATATAATGTTTTTTAAATCCACATGAAAGGAGACAAAAATAATTTCATCTCATTGAAGAAGAATTATGGAAGAATAGTGAGGTTTGAATACAACACAATTACCAATATAGTTGGCAAGCGTGTCTTGAGTTTAGACAATGGGAAGACCAAAATACAAAATGTGTTGTATGTGGAAGGTTTGAAACATAACATTCTTATTTTAAGTCAAATGTGTAATCAAGGACATACTAAACCTTCATGATAAAGGGTGTGAGATAAGGAGATCTAATTAAGAAGGCTACTTACCAATGCTAATAGGACTGAGAATAATCTATATGTCTTGAATGTGATCAAGAAAGAGAGATGCTTTATGAGAAATATGGATGAAAATTGGCTATGGAACAAAAGGTTAGGTCACCTTAAATCTGACAATCTGGTCAAAATAAGCACTAAGTCTATGAATAACATGCCTAAGATCACCAAACTTATAAACATACTCTGCAAGGTTTGTTAACATGGTAAGTAGACTTGAAGAAGGTTCAAGTCCAAGGAGTACTCTAACACAAGACCCTTGGATTTAATACAAACTAATATTTGTGGGTCTACAATAATTCATATCATTCAAGGAGATAGTTACTTCATGTTACTCATATCTATGGATGACTTGGGTTACATTCTTAAAAGAAAAGTCAAAAGCTCTTGAAAAATTCAAGGCATTCAAGGCTCTTGTTGAGTATGAGAAGAATTGGAAGATCAAGTGCCTAAGATATGATAGAGGAGGATATTTTTAGTTCAATTAATTTTAATTCTATGGGTTTTATTGAATAAGGAGACAGTTCTTAGTAGCTAGGACACCTCAGTAGAATGGGTAATGGAAAGAAAGAATAGGACATTTTAAGAGATGGATAGAACTATATTAAATGAGTTTATATTATCTAATGGATATTGGAGAGAGTAAATAAGCACTGGAGTCTAAATTTTTAATAAATGACATATAAATACTAATGCCAACAAGATTCCTTATGAATTATGGAAGGGTAGACCTGCTAATGTGGAACACTTTAGAGTGTTTGGAAGAAAATGTTTCATCAAAAGAGATGATGAAAATTTATGAAAGTTTGATTCCAAATATAATGAAGGTATATTCTTAGGATACTCATCAATTAGATCAACCTATAGATGTTATAACAATAGGTTACATAAGATAGTGGAAAGCACCAATGTGAATATTGATGAAACAAGAAAATCACACTCACAGTCAAAGAATACTTTATATAATCTAGATTTCAAGAATGAATAAGAAACTATAGAACTTGATGAGGAAGAAGAAGTTGAGGAGAGATAGGACTCAAAATATCCCTCAAGGTAGATTCAAATAGATCACCTTGAATCTCAAATCATTGGCAATAAGAATGCAAGTATGAAAACAAAGAGAAGACTGGTAAGTAATCTCAATCAAGAGAATGTTGCTCTATTATCTAATATCAAACCTAAGAATATTATAGAATTAAGAAAAGATAAATTTTGGATAGATGTTATGAATGAGGAGTTAGACCAAATAAAGAAGAATGAGTCTTGGGAACTAGTTCCTAGGCCTATAAACAAGAATGCCATTAACACAATGGGTGTTTATAAACAAGTTGAATGAAGATGGAGAAGTCACTAAGAACAAGGCTAGATTGGTATGCAAGGGATATGCACAAGTTGAATGGGTAGACTTTGAGGAGACCTTTGCACCAGTAGCAAGATTAGATGCCATTATATTGTTTCTAGCATATGTAGGATTCAAAGGGTTCAAATTATACCAAATGGATGTCAAATCTACCTTGTTGAATGGGAATTTGGAAAAAGAAGTATACATTGAGAAACCTGAGGGGTTATCACTATCAGATGACAAGGACTATGTTTTTAGATTGAAAAATGCTTTCTATGGTCTACAGTAAGCTCCTATATCTTGTTATGTTAAGTTGGTCAGGTATATGTTGGATCAAGGATTCAAAAGAGGAGTTACAGATAGTAACCTATACATAAAGATAGAATATGACCATTAGTTTATAGTATTTATCTATGTGGATGAAATCATATTTGGTGTAAATAATGAAAAAATAACCAAGGCCTTTACATAGGTGATGAATAAATACTTTTAGATGTCCATGCTAGGAGAACTATCATTTTTTCTTGGGTTGAAAATCACTCAATATGAAAAAGGTATATTCATCTCACAATCCAAGTACATAAGAGAGATGTTGAAGAAGTTTGAGATAGAAGATTGCAAGAAAGTTAGTACACCCATGATCATAGGGTGTAAATTGAGCAAGGAAGGTGAGTCTCTAAAGGTCAATCAAACATCATATAGGTCGATGATTGGAAGTTTTTTATACACCACTACCTCAAGACCTAACATCATGTAAGAAATAGGTTTTATGGAATGGTTTCAAGTAGATCCAAAGGACAATCATCTACAAAAAATCAAAATGATACTTCAGTATCTCAAGGGGACTATGGAGTATGGGTTGGGGTATCAAAGAAGCAAGGAGTTCAATTTGATAGCCTATACAAATGTAGACTAGGTAAGAAGTCTACATGATAGGAAAAGTACTAGTGGAGGAGATTTCTTTTTAGGTGGGTGCCTAGTTTCATGGATAAGCAAGAAGAAACCATTAGTAACATTATCCACATGTGACATTGAGTATATTATAGTAGTTTCATGTTGCAATGAATTACTATGAATGAGATAAACCCTAAAAGACTACAGGGTGGAATCTATCTATTGTGACAATTTTAGTGTTATAAGTGTTTTAAAGAAACTTGTCATACACTTAATGACTAAGCACATTACCATCAGGGATCAATTTTTAAGAGAGTAGGTAAGTGAACAAAGTGTTAGAATTGAATATGTTTCTACACATAATCACATTGTAGACATCTTGACCAAACCACTTCCAAAGGTAACATTTGAACACCTAAGATAAGAATTGGGTGTAATTCATGCCCCTATCCATCATTGAAGAAGCCAAGTACTTAGGGGGAAATAATCACACTCATTATCTCCAAGAACATGTGAGTTATTCCAAGAAGGTATGCATGAAGATAGGAGAGCATGTTTATATTATGTATCATAAACTCATAATCCTGTGTGTTGAGTATTTCGGTTGCAAGGAGTGTGATCCAAGAAGTTACAAAAATCACTTTGTCATTTATGTCAAAGGGGGAGAAAGACTGTAATGGGAAGATAAGAATGATCAGTATCAATATGCAATTTGTTTTTCCATCAATTACAAAGGGGTATATTGTTGAGTATTGTTCCTATTGTTGAGGTTTGACATTGATGTTGTTATTGATGTCAAAGGTTCTTGAGAAAGGTGTTCATGAGGTCATTGAAGAATGTAGCTATGAGAGAGAATGTTAATCAATTTTGTAATGATTATGAGAGTATAAGACATAATTGGTATATGTTATTATGGCTACATGAGTGATGTGAAGGTTAATATAGAAGGTCCTTGTTGTCAAAGTTGTCAAGTGCTTGAGCTTAGTGTCTTGAGAAAGTATGCGCATAGGATGCCTAGTCTTTTACATGAAGGGTCATGATAGCTTGGTGACATGAATTCACATAGGCATGAGAAGTTTTATGAGTTTTTTTGATCATGTAGATGAGGAATTGGAGCACTCATGTGAGTCTCAAGGTGAGCCTATAGGGGTAGGACCTATAGGTTAAGTCTATAACTAAACCTCGTCTAGACCCTACTTGACCTAATGAGGCATCAAGATCTATTTTCAAGGCATATGAAGGATGTATTGCAATGTTTAATCATTTACAAGGTTGTTTGAGTATGTGAGAGTGGTGGAGAGCACATGGAAGAGACATGAAGGTCAGTTTCAAGGCCTAATGTGATTTACAGGTCAAGTTCTAAGCAAGCAAAAAGAGAGAGTGTGGCCTAATGAGGGTTCATGATCATATTTCAAGGTGTATAAGCTCATATAAGAATTTTCAGAGGTAAGGTATGTTGTTTCAATTTTTCTCATAAATTTTTAGGTCAAAGCTGGAAGGATAAGGCATGGAAATGTGTTATAAGGTCTCTCGAGTGCACAAAATGAAGGGTTCTCTACCCAAGAAGGTTTTTATTGTACTCATTAGCTTGTAAAACCTATATATGGGAAACTAGGATATTAAGGGTATAATGGGAAGGGTCATAGATCAAAATTTCAGCCATTAGTTTTTGGATTAAGGGGTTATGCTTTATTAATGTTCATTAAAAGTGGAAACAAGTTTAAACCCTCCTAGAACCCTAATAGTGACTTGATGTTAAAGATATGGTTAAAAATAGCCCATAATGGTATAAAATGACTATAAAAACTATTATATATTGTATTAAACTCTCCTAGGCACATCTAGGTGTGATTGAGTTATCGAGTGTGTAAGTCGATCCTATCGGAGAGTGCTAGTTTTTTGGAGATTTATTGTAGTAGTCAGAGTTGACCAAGTCAAAGTATGCAAATAATTATATGGAGAAGGTTGAGACTTTTATTTTATGTCCATTTTGTCTTATAGATATGTTCTATCCCTCAGGTATGCTAAACTTGTCATCCAAATTAGCTAGTTGCTAACAGACCTAATGGTAGAGATAGTGAAAATCCCAAACAACAGTGAGAATATGATTAGGAATGTGTTATCATGAAATAGAGATGAATCCAAGTGTATTTATATATTTTAAAATAATTTTAACACATGTTCATGTTTGGTATAATTTTTTGAGGTCAGTGATTATAGTGAAAAATTGCTCACAAGTTGACTTGTCAACAGATGAGATAGTGAGATGTAATGTCATGAGATTGGTCTATATGACCAATATTTAAAATTTGACCATGTTATATTTCTATATAATAATTTTATAATGATATAATAAGATCATATAAATTTATTATATGTATTTTAAAGTGGTCATACAAGTGTTGAAGGTCATTGTCACCATGACTAGTCTTTGGGAAAAATTGGTAGTTCTAAATGAGCAAGTTGCAGGAGTGTTTTTTAATCCTTTTGCTCTATGTAATGAAGTATAATTCTCTTGATGAATTTGTTTAGGTTTTTTATTTTCTATTTATATGTTCTATTTTCATTATTGTGTGTTCAAATTTTTTGTTATCTTTAGTTGTTCAAGATAGACCTTTATGTGTGTGTGAAGACCTAATGTAAACATTACTAATGGCAAGTGGTGATTAGAGATAAAAGGTGTCATTGACATAAGATGAGATTATTAGGGGTCTATTTTAGTGTCATATGATATTTTTTTTCCATGTATGAATTTTTAAAGTGCTCCAAAAATATCAAAGGGTAATGTGTACTAATGAAGGCCTAATTGAATTAGGTCTCCTTAAGGCCTAAAGAAGGATTTGGTCCATTTGAGCTATGATAGACCTAATGTAATGATTGATTCATGTTTTTTGCATGTCCTAAGTTATATTGTGTTGAATATATAAGTGGTCATGTGTGTATTTCTGACCAATAGGTGTATGAGTAAGAGCCTAGTATAAGAACAAGTCCTAATAGGCCTAATTGTCTAGTTAGAGGATGAGTGAGTGAAAGCAAAGGATATATCACTTTAAAGAGTTGAAGGAGGTCTTATAGACCATCATAAAGGTACAAATAAACTATCATGAAAATATAATAGGGATAATATATATGAATATCAAGGTCATATGACCTAATCTATCTTGAAGATCCCTAGATGAGTGAAGAAGCTTAGAAGGCAGTTTGAGAGGGATATAAGAGAGAAGAACTGAAGAAGATTATCATCATTTGTTGTATGAGAAACATGGTGTTCTAAAATTTATCAAAGGTTTTAGGTGGTTGAGTTGGTCCTGAGTCATCTAGGGGGTTGGTGCCTCCTTGCAAGTTAGTGCTTAGCTAGTTGGGGTTGGTGTTCCATGTAGAGTTGATGCTTCACTAAATTATGATATTTTATCTTATAGGACTATAATCCATTTACAGAGATCAGTGGTTTTTCTTTCCCTTGAGGGTTTCCCACTGATACGTTTGTTTTCTTATGTTAAGCTCATGTTAATGACTCTTTATGCATTGTTATATCTTTATATTTATTTGATGGTTCAAGGAATGTTAAAGTACATGTGAAAAAAAAATTTAAGAGATTGATTCACCCCTCCTCTCAATGATTGGGATTCCAAAAAAAACATGTCAGCCAAAAGATTGATTGCTATGATAGATTGATTTAGTAAGTCATAAAAGCATTGTAGGGCATAATCTTTTAAACTATGTGGAAATAACTTCATGAGAAGCCAATTGTTAGACACAGTCTAGACATGTTGCATGCAAAGCTTAGAGATGGTGCTCTGGGTCACCTTTGCCATCATATAATGTAATCTTAGGTGCCATGAATCTATATGGCAAGGTAGTTGCTGCTATGTGATGTGTTAAAGGTGTATGCAATAGAATATTAGAATCCAAGGCATATAATGGTCTAGTGGCTCCTTTATCAAGATGTAACACCTTAGATTGTAAAGTATGAACCTCGTGCATAAGGGATTGTACATCTAGAGTGGAGAAACTAGCCACAAGAGGTGTAGTTGTCACTAAAGGTTGTTGAATTACAATTATATTTTGTGTTAGCTAAGTTGGCCCCATTGTAGGTGTAATAATGTTATTAGTTATGGGGGTTGAAGATTGACCATTGTTTGATTTGTTCTTAATTTCCAATATGGATTGTAAGATTTGTGCATGATCAAGGGGTTGTTCCCAAATTCTATCTCTTAAGCTCTGTAGGGCCTCATTTTTATTGACAATTATGTTATAATTGTTAAGTGGAGGGAGAGTCTTCTAATTTCTAGTTTGTGTATCATTTTGTTCAACTTTAGATGCATTATAATTGAAATCCACATAATCAGAGTGTGAAGGATCAACAAGAGTTACAATAGGTCCCTTATCTATGTTATAAGCCCAAATAAAAAGAATGTGAATATGTTTTATAGGATTACCACCTAGCCTAACACTTCTTCTTAATGGAAGAGAGTTTTTTTATATGGCATATAATAAACAAATTGGAAAAGAGTTGCTAAACAGAATATATAAAATCTAAAAAATTAAAATCAGCTAATGAAAATAGGAAAAAGAAGGATGCAAACCCTAAGAGCATCTTGGGTTAGGGTTTGAGAAATGTTCAAAGTAAGTTGGGTTCACCAAATGTTTTAACCTTTTAGGATTTAATAAGTATAAATCTTATGTTTGATTAAATAATTGAGTAGTCTAAATTAGGGAATAATATGCATAAAATAACCATTGATTTGTTACAGATTTGACTAGCTTTGAATTTTTAAAAATAGTAATAATTAGTGTCAATAAATAAATATCTAAAAAACCCCTAATACGGATGATCTGAGTGATAGAAATTGAGATGGATGTAGGTCTAAGTGTCATCAACTAGATCCATGTAACATAACCCCTCCTAGACAATAACACCACGTTTGGATAGAGGTGTCATATAGCTCTAGTTTATTGATATTAGCACTAACTTCCTATGTGTAAGACTGCCCCAAACTTTTGATTGCACTTGTGTCTTGATTTTTAGGCTCTATTCTTATGCACACAAAGTATAGAACTCTGAATTGTGCTTGTAATAACTAATTTGTGATATAAACCCTAATCCTCTTTACAAGTAGAGTATGAGCTAAAAAAGGTGTTCGTTAGTAGGATAGGATAGACATCATCAACACACCACTATGAAGAGAGTTTCCTACATACCAATAATTTGAGGAGGGATCAAGCCTGATGTAGTTCTCCCCACCTAAGTGTTAGTGCAAGTGAAAGTGATGCTAGTATGATAGTGGCCTTGAGTGTGCTTGAGATTGAAAATCTGGAAATTCTGAGCTCAAGACTGCTATAAATGGTAGTATGCAAAAGTAAGGTAGAATATGGATTAATAACCTTGATTTTACTTAACTTGTTATATATTTAAATAGGTGTTTTGCATCTAATTTTTATCTAGTGGATAAAGGGTTAAAAGTCATGTATTTATAGTGTTCTATTTCTTGTGCATATAATAAAAGATGTATAGTTTAACCTTAGGAGGGTTTTACTTTTGAAAATCTATCCATTCTATAGTTCTCGGGTAAAGAACATAGACACCATTTTGAGGACAATAACTCCATGTGGCTCTAGTGTCCTTAATGTCCAGTTGACTAAACACTAGAATCAAAGGGCTAGGATAGGGAAATGAAAGTTTGGTGCTACATTTGAGTTGTCTAGGTATGCATGTGGCCTGCAAGAAGGTTGAAAAGTGTGATAATAGGCTCTACAATAGGTCTAGGTATAATTTAGGAATAGGTAGTCTCAATTAGCACTCGTATCACTCAAATACCACTCTTAGATGATTACACTAAGCTTAGAGTTGCTATAGATGGTAGTATTCAAAAGGAGGGCAGAATAGGGATGATAACCTTAATTGTGTTAAACTTGTTCTATGTTTGAATGTGTATTTTACATATGATTTCTATCTAGTGGTTAGAGGGATAAAATTTATATATATATATGTATTTTTATGTTGTGTGTATGGATGATAAAATATGTCTAGGTCAACCTTAGAAAACTTTAGTTTTGAAAAGATATCCATTTGGGAAAAGCTAGGGCAAAGGACATTAGCACCATTTTGGGGACACTAGCGCCATATGATGCTAGTGTCCTTATTATGGTGTTAGCATTCAGTTGGTAGAACACTAGGCACAAAGGGTCAGGATCAGTAAATGAGGGTCTGGGACTACATTGGCAATGACTAAGGATGCCTATGACCTGCATGAAGGATGGATAAGTGTGATAATAGGCTTTAGGATAGGTCTAGGGCTAAGCTAGGGATAGGTAGTCTCAAGTAGAAATATTAGCACTCAAATACCACTTTTGGATGATTACACCTTCATATGATGGTGGTAATGAGTTGTGCAGGGAGGATACGTTTTATTTCTCAAAGAGCTCGAACAATGATGAAGTGGTGGGGAAGGGTTAGGCAATATAAAACATGCAAGTGGTGAAAGATTTCAAGGTGAGTTGGGTGGCAATGGTGAGGGGAAATGATAGGGTATTTCATGTGATATCAAGCACCAAAAAATCCATATCAAACACCAAACCTAGATTTAAGACTATTAGATTTACATGAATTGCACACATTGCAAAGGGGTATGTATCTTTCAAGATGGCAACATCTTTGATTGGTCATTTTCTATTGTTAAGGGTCAACAACCTATAAATCATGAATGCTAATTAGATTGTGATAGGGATCCACTATTTGATGAGTGACTTTAATCCATTTTACAATGTGGCTTATGTGCAGATAAGATATTGAGGTACCACAGTCTATCTTGTAGCTTATGTTTATCCATGTTAAGAATATATTAACATCTACAGCAATTAAACCAGTCTTAACAACACACAGAAACACCATACCCAGACCCCTAGAATAAAAGGTAAGGCAATAAAAAACATGCAAGTGATGAAAGATTTCAATGTGCACTAGTTGGTGGTAGTTGGTAGCTATGACAGGGTATTTTAGGTGATACCATATGCTAGGGGAGCCATATTGTACACCAAACCCAGAGTCGAAGTAGTGGATGGATTTAGATGACTTACATCACCCATTGCAAAGCTGTAGCTTGTAGGGTGGTGACATCTTTGATTTGTCATTTTCAATTATCGATGGTGGATAAGGATGTCATGAGAGTTAATTTGATTGAAACATGTCTCCATCTCTAATGTGCAGCTCAAATCAATGATGCAATGCCATAAATATAGGGAGAAAACATTGAGGTGTTAGATATTATCTTGTTACCTCCTGTAGACACCACAAATGTGTCTGCACCTTGGTTCTCCCCCCTTGTCCACCTCAAACCCATATCCTAACCCTTGGCCTTAGTCCCCTCCCCTCATTTGATTAAAATAACTTAAATATTTCAATTAAGTGGCCCCCTTTCCACCTCACCCTTGTCACCTTGGATCCTCCCTTGAATCCCTCCACCTTCCTCCTGGCCTTTATTATGCCAAATCTTCTCATTATCTTCCTTCCGCGCCCATTTAAGCATCCTCATGACCGTTCTTCCCACAATCCCTCACCCGGCGGCGTGCAAGAATGGGCAGAGGCTATTTTTAGTCTCTGTCCCCATTCTGCCACTGCCGACGTCGGCGACCCTTCGGCCGACGTCGGTGATACTGCCGGTGTCGGCAGCCTTCAAGACTCCTTTCTGCATCCATTCCAGGCCCCGGCCCCTTGATCTCGCAAACTAATTTCTCTTGGCATTTTGGGATTCGTTTCTTCTCCCTCTGGACCTCGTGCAATAGCAACAACAGGTGCACGGATTCTTGAGCAGAGATTAAGTCTTCTGTGGTCTCAACAACAGCTCTCCCACTCTTCATTCAGCAAGCTAAAAAGGTAAGCACAGTCTGTTATTTCATTTCATTTATTTAGTGTTCAGTTGTTTGGTATTTGCTGTCTCCCACTCCCTCTGTCCTACCCCCTAAGAGGCTGAAAAGCCTTCTCAGGTCCTATCCTCTGTCCATCTCCCTTTCACCTATCATCCTTTCAATGTGATCCCGACAACTCCCTCATCCCTCCTGCCAATAAAGACCCTGTACAGGGCACCTAATCAGAACCTGACCATTTCCCAGTCCATTCAAAGTCATCCCTGAACTCTGTCTCGACCCTGTCCACAAACCAGACCTGTCCATAGTCCAAAAACCTGACCAGACCCGACTACAGGCCACTACCCCGACCGACGCCGGTTACTTCCCCGACCGACGTCGGCAGGATAACCGAAGTCGGCAGACCAGGCAACTGACGACGGCAACATTACCGACCTCGGTGACTGTCATCAGCCCGACAACTCCTTTCAGGTAATCATTAGTCTTTTCTTTCATTTCTAATTTGTTTATCACTCCTATATTCTGGCATTCTGTATTTCCTTAGTCTTTTATCTGTCTGTTATCAGTGGGTTGACCTCCCTTGAGGAAGTTTTTACACTTCCGGGAACAAGCTTTCGCTTGGCAACCCGCTGCCTATCTATCTAACATTTTCTTGTCCAAGTTTCTTTTTTCTTGCAGGTGTCATTCCTCCACAGCCAAAGAGGGGTGCCCACAAACGTCTGGATTACGGTGCACAATCTTTATCCAGGTACTTCTAGCCTTGTCCTTTTCTTTAGTTTCTTTATTCATCTTTTGAATGTAGAAAGCGAATTAGCGATAGAAACATTCTGGCACGCCCGGTGGGACCTTAGGTTCTTCCTCGGGTTCCTCTTCCTTTCATTCATTTAGGTGCATTTAGGCTCCTTCCTTCTTGTCTCTTTCTTCTATTCCAAATGACACTATAAGCAAGACTAAAATGAATCTTTCTTCCTTGCATTTCTAGACTAGTCTAAACATCATACTCTCAACCCTTTCTCAAACTTGTCTTCATAACAAATCTCACATTTCGACTTGGGCTTAAAACGTATCGCACTTTCATTTATGCTTGTGCTTGCATTAGTCCACATCTAGTAACTTAAATCCGCATATTGAATAAATCGTAGACACTTGATGTTACACTACCAGACCACATGCACTAAAACAAACATAAAACTTACTTGAGACAAGGCCCGACTGGGATTTCATCCCCCAGTGGATACCTTACCCGTCCCGGTGACCCTACTTGGATTTCATCACCAAGGGGGAAGCCCACTCCGTTCTCTGGCGGAGGATAAACTCTAGGCGAGGTATATCTTGGCTAAGCGAGACCAGCTAACCACTGGAATCGTGAAGTGAGGGGAGCTTGCTCCTTAGCACCAGGCCACGTACCAGACCTAACACAGATTTTTGAGCACCTAAAACAAGACCCAAAACCAGCTCTAAACTGCTTCTTCTAGGACCCTTCTTACAGCCAATCTCCCCAAACATTCATCTAAGGCATAAGCCACAAAGATTCTAAGGTTAATTCCTAGGATTTATCGCTTAGGCTTGTCTGTCTCTCTTAGTTCTTCTCTTCTCATCTGTTTGTTTGAGTGAGTGAGGACGCTTTCTTCATTGTTTTTCCAAGAATCTTAAAATCTTTTGGTTCTCTAGAAAACACAGTCACCGACATCGGTTCTGCCACCGACGTCGGCTTTCCTCTATTACCGGCATCGGTTATCTGACTGACGTCGGCCATATTTCTTACCGACATCGGTTTCTCAACCGACGTCGGTCTCTGTCACTGTCCTTTTTCTTCAAAACCAGCAGCCTAAACCCTGTCCCTTCTCTGTCAAATACTCCATTCTGGTTTTCTAAAATAGAAAAACACAGTTTCTAAAACCTGAGCCTTCTTTGCCTTGCATGGTTTTGACTCGTAGCCAAGCCAAGGCTCTTGTCAACCACGATAGCCGTCAACCACTTCCGTCTACCCCGTCCGTGACCAAGCCTACAATGGAGTTTAACTCGGAGACCGAAAGAACTCCCATTCATCCAACCCCGCCGCAGACTCCTATTGTCCAAGAAGGGGACCAAGATTTTGAACGATTCTTGGACCTCAACGTCAAGGCCTTGCAACACTATCTCGCGCATAGCCGAACACGAGACTCCTTGGGCAATCCAATCTACGGAATGCCAATCTCTCTTACCGCGACTACGGCTGTATCGACGGCATCCGTAGTTCAACCCTTAGACACTCAAGCCATCGTTTCGACCACTGACCAGACTTTGACCAATCCTCTAGGTGTGGCCTCTCCCTCTATTTTTGGGCCCACTTCCACCGGGGTTCCGGCCCCCTATCAACCTCAACCCGCTCAACCGCTATCCACTCCTTTTCAAAACCTTGTCGTCTCTATTCCGCCTACCCTGGCCCCTATCAACACCAGGGTGGCTTCTTATCCCTTGGCCCCCGTTACCACAGTCCAACCTCTCGTGGCAACATCGGGCCTACCTATGCCTTCTACCCAACCACCTTTAGCCTCTTCATCTATCCCTACGACTAGTTATACCTACGTTGCGCCTTTATAGGGGCAACTGACTACGTCGTATGCCTCCCCTAGCCTCTTTCAAGCGCCCTACAACTTAGGGGGCGCGCCACCCGTCAATCCGTCGGCAGATATCATCAAGATGCTGATGGACAAGATGACCAGTCTAGAGACCTCTGTTTCCAGCTCACGCAATGCTCTCTCGTACGAGCAGATCTACAACGAGCCCATTCATCCGTCTATCCCAATCAGACCATATCCTAGCCAGTGGGAGCTTCCAAAGTTTTCTCGCTTTCAAAGCAAGGATGACCCACAGCAACACTTGCGGGCATTCAGACATGCCTGTTACCTCATTTCTCATGACGATGCGTTGCTCTTACGCACGTTTCCTATGTCTCTCTCGGGTATTGCGCTCGACTGGTACAGCTCCCTCCCCAGCCATTCTCTCTTCTCATTCACACAATTGGCCCAGCTCTTCCTCGATCACTTTTCCATCAACATAACCAAGAAGGTCTCGATCACGAACCTCTATTCTATCTGGCAATTCGAGGACGAGTCCATAGCCGACTTCGTTGCTCGATGGAGAGGCCTTATCAATCAACTCTCCTTTTCCTTACCCCAGGCCGAGCTTATTGAACTCTTCTCCCAAGCCTGTGCCAGACATATTTCTTCCACCCTGAGGGTTCAAACCTTCCGCACCTTTGACGAAGCCTTCACGATGGCTCGCAAACTTGAGTTACGTGCCATCGAGGAGAATAAAGTCAAGTTGCAGAGCAAGAATCCTAGCTCTAAGACCAACGACTCTTCTTTTGTTAAGCCATCATCATCCAATTCTAAATCCAAGACCTCAGCTAATGCCGTGGTTGTTAGACCCTCATCTTCTTCTTCCAATCAGCCTGAGCCATCCACATCTCAGAGTGCCACTCGCCAATTCCAGTAGAGATACATGCAACGACGGTATACTCCTCTCAGAGAATCATACGCGTCTGTGCTGGAAAAGCTTGTTAAGCAGGGGGTCCTCAATCTCCCTCAAGCCCGACCTCCTCCATAATTTGATCCCTCGCATGCCATCCCTGCGTGGTATAGGGAACAAGACTTCTGCAGCTTCCACCGTGTTAAGGGACATGACACGGAAAACTGCAAAACTTTTAAGAACATAATCTAAGACATGCTTGAAAAGGGGGACCTCATCTTAGATAATCCCAATGCACCCCCTAATCAGGCCATTGACATCTTCAAACAGCCATTCCCTAATCATCCTCCAACTCAAAACAATGTCCAGACCTTAATTGACGACAATCATGAACACAACATTCGAACAGTCAATACGGTCTCGCCTTTCGTCCACAATCAACCTCAAGAGGTTAGTCCATCAATCAGTCCATCACATGTGGACGAACCTCTTTCCCCGACTAGTTCTCCATCGACCTCTCTCATCTTGGAGGATGCCTCAGCTTTACCAGCACCTCCTGTCTCGCCATCCTCATTTCTGCTGCCTATGGAGGACCTGACCCTTCCTACTCCTCAACTGCAAGTGGAGGGTACCATCATCCCTGCCCTTTACCCGCTTGAGGAGCCTCGCTTTCCGGATTATTCTCCACCCAGGGAAGAACCTGCCTCCCCTTCGTCTCCATCTAAATCTGTCTTGTCTTCACCACACCACGCCTCTAAGACTGCTACACCCGTCTCATCTTCAACCTCGCAACCATCAACATCTTCTTCTCAGCCATTTTCTCGGTTAGTGGAGAAAATCAAACTTCTCCCTCCAAGGAAAGTGACGCCTCAGGTGTTGTGGGAGCGTCTTACAGCCCTTCAACATACCCGTGCCCCCTCATCACATACTGCTAATCTTCCCAAGGCAGAATCTCTTCAGACTCTTGACAAAGACCAGACTCTCAAACCCCAACCAAACCCGTCAAAACTGAAACCTGCATCTCTCTCGTCTAAGCCTATCAAGTCACTTGGCGTTCATCCTATCTCCACCCTCACTCACCCACAAGTGAAGGTGGACCTTGACCAGGCCTCGACCAATAGTAGTCTTCCAACCAAGTCAAAGGAGACTGCCAGACCGCCGAAGCGAACGCCTCCTTCCCCATCACCATTGCCATCCATTTTGGGCCCCCATCCTTCGACCTTGGCTAGAATCCTTCCCACTCCGGCCTCCAATCAAAACTCGTTGCCTCCTTTGCTTCCTCTACCTACCTCCAGCCATCCCTCTCCCAAAAAGGCGGTACCAATCACCAAGAAAGTGCCGTCTCTGCCTGTCACCCGCGCCATCAACCCATAAGGTGGTATGGAAACCTCTTCCAACCTCGCCTAAGCAAAAGTCACCGGCCTCGCACATATCAAATAGCACGGACCCTCTAATGGGCTCATACTCGCTGATATTGCGCCGACTTCTACAGACTTTCGACATAACCCTTCCACCCATCAAGCCTTTCCAACCTCTCAAGTCCAAGCCCTCCTGGTTCGATGATACAAAAATTTGCTTATATCATCGTACACTAGGACACGATACCGAGACTTGCTGTGCCCTCAAAGCCATCATCCGCCGCTATATGGAGAAGGACACTCTTCTCCTTGAGGACACTCTTGACCAAACCTCGACTCCTTCTCATCCAACCTCTTCAAACACGTCAATATCTCACTAGCAAGACATGACCCCTTCTTCACCTCCCATTTTCGAAATCAATGCTATCCGTATAACCACTAGGTCACAAAAGGACAAGGCGAAAGAAAAATATGCCATTCCTTGGACCTATCCCTTCGTCAAACCACCTCTTGTGCCCAAGCCTAAAATTTCTATCCTTGGCGCGTCCCAGCCTTCTTCGTCTTCTTCTCCTGGGCCAATCCACGACTCCATGCTGAAGCAGCTTCACCAGACGCCTGTAAAGATGTCTCTTTATGACCTTATCTAAACCTCGCCTCAGCACCATCAAGCCCTCATCCAAGCCTTACAGGCAGCAGAGGTCCAACTCGAGGACCCCCAACCACTCGCTGCCCTCGTCCATTCTTTATCTCCTGTCACCTCCATCACATTCAGTGATTCTGAGATTCCCACATCTAACACGGAAGATCAGGACGCTGCCCTCTTCATCACTGCCTATGTTGATCGAACATGCATTAAACGCGTTATGATCGATGGCGGCGCTAGCATCAACATAATCTCTACCCATGCCTTTGACCAGTTGGCTCTTCCCAAAAATTGCGTCTCCAAAACTGACACGATCTTACGCTCTTTCAACGACACCACCGCCACGACCATTGGCACCATCATCCTTCACATTTGCGTTGGTCCACGCACAGTCCCAGAGCTCTTCTATATCATCGAAGGAGAGTTTCAATACAACATTCTACTGGGATGACCTTGGATCCGTGCCATGGCCTGTGTCCCCTCCACTCTGCACCGTTGTGTGAAGTTTGAGCATGACGGGCAAGTCCACACCATTCCCACTGACCCTTCACCCTTCAAGACTTGTAACACAACTTACCGTCCCAATGATGTCATCATTCCCATCAAGCCGTCAACTCTGGCACCGCCTCCATCTGCGGAAGCTTCGACCAGTTCGTAATCGGCGGTCGCCCTCACCCCTCCTCTTCAAGTGCCGACCAAAGACCCCATGGAAGACATCTTCCAATGACTATCACTTGGGGAATATCGCTTGTTGACCCTAGACATGTTCCAAACTCCGCAAGAGTATGGACGCCTTCATCTCAGTCCCAATTACGACCATCGAATTGGGATGGTCGTACCTTATGGTCCTCCTCACCTCCAAACCAACTTTGTCTATGGGGGGCTCAATCAAGCTCCTCCCAACGACAATTCCCTCTCTTCACCCCAACCTTTCACACCAGATTTCTCGTTTCTTGGCAACCCCACCTTCGCACACACTTACCTTTATAGGTGTGCATGGAAGGGTTTTGGTTTTGGACGCTATGAGCAGGGCTCCCATCAGCCCATCGAGCCGCTCAATGATGATGATGCCAAGAAACGGTATGGCCTGGGATATCATGACCCCACTCAGGCTCCTTCTGACCTTTGTCCCGAGCCAACAATTGACCAATCTCCTCCAAACTCACCCATTTCTCCTTCATCACCTTCAGAGTTGGTGGTTTCCATCCCTCCTAATTTTTTTTTTCCATAAACACCATCCGCCTGGAACCCCTGACCTATCAGCTCAATGGGGTGTCCAGGTCTCTCCCTCTCATCTTTCCTAACATGCTAGAGGATGAGTCGGCAACCATTCACACCGTCCACTGCGTTGACGATGACGCCATCCTTTCCTACATGGGTGCCGATGACTCTTTCATCCAGTGTTCCCTCCCTTCCGAGACCCAGGTTATGTTAAATGAATCAACCATTGACATCAACCTCCCTTCTTCTGATGTTCCTCACGTCTTAAAGATTGGCCAATCTTTAGACACTCAGGAGCAGCTTGACTATACCCAGTTCCTTTCTGACCATAGCAAGGCCTTTGCCTGGACTTACAGTGACATGCCTGGCATCGACCCCACCATCGCTACCCATAACATTGTCACCAAACCAGAGGCTAAGCCTGTTAGGCAAAAGCTTCGAAAGATGCATCCTCGCGTCGCGCTCCTTGTCAAAGAGGAGCTTCAGCGCCTTCTTTCTGTCTCCTTCATCCAGCCCATCGATTATCCACAGTGGGTCGCTAACATCATCCCAGTTACTAAAGCAATTGGGGGGATTCAGATCTGCACGGACTATCGCGACCTTAACCTAGCCTATCCCAAAGACGACTTTCCTCTTCCTAACATTGACCAGCTTGTTGATCTCACGGCCGGCCATGAGATGCTATCTCTCATGGACGGTTTTTTAGGATACAATCAAATCCTGATCGCACCAGAAGATCAGCACAAGACTACCTTTATCACCCCATGGGGGACTTTCTGCTATCGAGTCATGCCTTTCGGCTTGAAAAATACTGGTGCCACATATCAGCGCACCATGACCTACATTTTCCACGATCTCCTCCACAAAATCATGGAGGACTATGTGGACGACCTTCTCGGCAAGTCCAAGCTTCGCCGCGACCACTTGACCATTCTCAAAATCATCTTCTCTCACCTTCTTCAATACAATGTTTGCCTTAACCCCAAGAAATGTGTCTTTGGGGTCCTCTCAGGCAAGCTTCTCGGCTTCATCGTTTCCTTCCGTGGCATCGAGATAGATCCTGCCAAGATCCGTCCTATCCTCAAAATGCCACCCCCGACCAATCTCAATCAGCTTCGCAGTCTACAAGGGAAGCTCCAGTCCATCCACTGTTTCATCTCGCAGCTTTTAGACCGCTGCCAACCTTTTCATCATCTCCTTAAGAAGGACGTCTCCTTTAAATGGGATGAGGACTGTCAAGAGGCTTTTGAAGCCCTCAAAAGCTATCTAGTCTCTCCGCCAGTCCTCATTCCACCTAAAGACGACCAACCCTTCTACCTTTATGTCTCTGCCACCAACCATTCGTTAGGTGCCATGATCGCGCACCGAGACGAGCATCATCGTGAGCAAGCGGTTTACTACATCAGCCGAACACTAGTCGACTATGAAACTCGGTATACTCATATCGAGAAACTCTGTTTGGCATTAGTCTTTTCCGCTACCAAGCTCCGCCATTATCTTCTCAACCACAAAACCTTTGTCGTCACTCACATCGACCCTCTCAAGTTTATGCACTCCAAGCCATATCAGAATCAACGTATGGCTCGGTGGCTCATGTTGCTCGCTGAGTTTGACCTCGAATTCATCCAGCAAAAATCTATCAAGGGGCAAACCATCGCTGACCAACTGGCAGATGCCCCTCTTCCCGACAACCAACCTTCACAGTGTGACTTCCCTGACGAATCTATCGCTACACTTTCCACCGATGACACCGTCTACCAAATGACCATGTTCTTTGACGGCTCCAAATGTCAACTCGGTGGGGGTGCGGGGGTCATCCTCATTCCACTCGAAGGGGAGCCCATGCCTCTATCTTTCAAGCTTGACTTTGATTGTACCAATAATATGGCCGAATACGAGGCCTTAATTTTGGGACTTCAGACTACCCTTTCCCTCCACATCAAGTCTATCAACATCTTCGACGACTCATAGCTCGTCGTTAATCATGTTAACGGTTCATATCTCTGTAAAAATGAAGTTTTGCAGAGGTATAAAAATCATGTTGACCTTCTTTTGGCATCTTTCAACCATTATCTTTTGCAGACTGTTCCACGCTCTACGAACAAGTTTGCTGACACCATGGCTTCTCTTGCTTCGCATATCCCGTCTTCATCATCGTCATCTCGACTTTTTGTCACGGTGCATCATGTACCTTTGCCTTCATACATCTCCCCTCACATCGACCATGTCAACACTATCAATTCTAGCCCACGAGATGACTGGTATCAGCAACTTGTGGACTACTTGTCTCTTTCTGTCACTCCTCCCAACCTCTCTAGCAATGCACAGCGAGCTTTCATCAAGCGCACAGCTCGCTATACCATGCTGGGGGGTCTTCTCTATAAGCAAGGCTTTGACGGCCTCCTTCTTCGCTGTCTCACCTCCACTGAAGCTTCTCACGCCATAAAACAAGTCCACGACGGGATTTGTGGCAGACACTTTAGTGGGAACTCGGTTGCCAAGCGCATCTTTCGCATGGGTTATTATTGGCCCACCCTTCATCAAGACTGTAGCGACTATGTTCGGCATTGCATCAAGTGTCAGCAGCACTCTAACCTGCTTCATCTCCCCAACCACGCCTTACAAGTCGCTCAGGATTTGTGGCCTTTCTCTCAGTGGGGCTTAGATCTCATCGGTGAGATTAACCCTCACTCGTCTCTTCGTCATCAGTCCATCATCACTGCCACTGAGTATTTCACCAAGTGGGTGGAAGCCATTCCTCTTGTCTCCACAAAAGCCGACAAAATTGTCGACTTCATCAGCAGCCACATCATCTATCGTTTCGGTGTCCCTCACAAAATCATCACCGACAATGGCAAGTCCTTCAAAAACAAGACTGTCCAAAAAATATGCGACTCATTTGGCATCAAACTCAGCTTTTTTTCGCCTTACTACCCACAAGCAAATGGGCAGGCCGAGGCTTCCAACAAAATTCTGACTAAAATTCTCATGAAGGTGGTCAACGACACAGGAAGGGATTGGCACATTCATATTCCCTTCACTTTGTGGGCCTACCGCACTAGCATTCTAACCTCTACGGGTGCTACTCCTTTCTCTCTCATGTACGGAATAGAGGCTGTCTTACCTCTCGAAGTACAGATCCCGTCTCTTCGCATCTCCCTGCATGACATTCTTTCCAACGATGACTTTCGTCAAGATCGCTTAGCTCAACTTGAGTTACTTGACGAGCGCCGTCTTGCTGCCCTCAATCATCTCCATGTCTACCAAAGTCGCATAAAGCGAGCCTACGACAAAAATTTGTGAGAACGAGATTTCAACATCGGAGACCTCGTCCTCAAAGAGAATCAACACGTGACCCATATGGAGCGAAGTAAACAAGGCAAATTTGCCCCCAATTGGCTTGGACCTTTTATCATCACGCACAAGTATGGGTCAGGGACTTATCGTCTGTCCTCCCTCGACGGACGGCCAGAACCTGAGCCTCTTAATGCGTTGCATCTTCGACCATTCTTCTGCTAGTCGAGTGCTCGTCTACTTGACACGTAACTTGAGCTCGTCCCTTGAGCAATCCTCGTCCTCTTAATCTTCATTCCTTTCAACCCTATTCCCCTTTAACAAGTCCTCTACAACCCTTTTATGATGCATGGATGCTTTGTCCTAATACAAGGGCGTCCTTGAACTTCTACAGTCTTGTCCGTGACTCACATTTCTATAAAAAAAATAATAATAATAAAAAAAAAATCAAGATGTCAAAACATAATCCAAGGTCACCAAATCAAATCAAAAAGACAGACTGCTCCCTCGAAGGACAGCTGTACTATCATTGTTGTAGCTAATAGACTGATCCCTCGAAGGACAGCTATTCAAACATTATATAAAACAAAGATCTAGACCACTCCCTCGAAGGATGGCTATGACTAATCTGGCAACAAACAGCAACCTTTCTTAGAAGCTTCCCGCATTGATCAGCTTCGCAACATGACCATAAATCAAATGACATCTCTCTGTAGACTTCCCGCATCGATCAGTCTGCACCAAAAAAAAAAAAAAATGGGTCATGGACTTGACTTGTAGTTGTCTCAGGGTCTCCTATAAAAAGGGGCAAGGTTCTTCCTGCTCTTAAACTGGGTTACCCTATCTTCCTCCTATTACCTGCTCAAGGGATTTCGAGCTCATTTTAATGTCAAAGTGATTCGATTACCGCTCTAACACAACACTGGTCAACGACGTAATGCATGAACGGTGCTTTTGTTCTAATAACCCCTATCTATGCTCCCTTTTTGGTCCTTGTCAATGAAAGAGCGATTCGCCTTTCACCTTTTCTCTACACTTTGGTCACATTTAACCACTTTGATTGTCGACTCAACTCAAACCAAGCTTATTTTCATCCTCATGGCATCAGACATCATCCTCGTCCATTTCACATAGTTTCTATGGACACCGGTACACATGGAAACTATCGACCAGACCCAATTTATGTTAAGCATAAACCAATACTTGCTGAAGCATAAATAGACCTCCGTTCATTTTTAGCATACATCCATCACGACTATGGAAACTTGCTAGGGATGAAAGACTCTCGACCAATTCTACAGAATACATCATCTTATCCTCATCTTACCCTCATCATTTCGACACTTGACCACATCCAATCATCGACCAATCTTCTCAATTCGTTCGAACTACATTGGTCTGAGGCCCTATGACCAGGGCTATGTAGGTAGCACTCAGATAACACATCCTCTGAGGTTAGCTCGACCACCCCATTTGTTCGTCTCTTTGATGGACAAACCTTCTCTTCTGTGACCTTGACTTTGACCACGACCAACTCCATCAACTTTGACCAAGACCAATCATTCTCTTTGACCATTCCTCCCTTTTAGGGAGAACTACATTGGCCTGAGGCCCTTCACACAAGGGCTATGTAGGTAGCACTCAGATCACATGACGTTTTCTGAGGTTAGCTCGGCCACATCCTTTCGTCCATCCATCCCCTTGACCAATGACCATTGGAGATCACGCGTATCTCCTTCAACCTTCGACTACTTCCAAGCCAATGTTGCCTTGGTTGTTTTTGCGTGTGTGCTACCTCACGGCTGGTTAGCAGAATTGTCCGCAGACTATTTTTGACCCTTCGCAAGTATAGGATCGCAAGCCAGCTGATCCCTACTACTTGTGGCATTTTCGTGTTTCTGGGAGCACTTCCTGAGCCTGGGATACCTGGAACACGATGACCATTTGGAGCTTCAGCTTAGATTGAGTAACCCGATCAGCAGACGACTAAATGCTGGGGCCTGGTTACTTTAATTTTGGCACTCCTTAACCCTCGACATGCGACAATTTGACCCAATCATCCCGTGAAGTGGTATACGCGCAATCACGACTATTGCAGCATTTTCTCTCACACTCTTCTATCCATCTCTCTGTCAAATCGACACTCGATCTCCAGTTCCCTTCTCTCGACTATCGCTTTGAGGGGGGAACACCTCATTCCTTTTCTGGGGCAACCAACTCCTATTTTTGTCTTGCAGTTCATCAAGAACAACCAACAAGACAAAAAGGGGCAAATGTAGACACCACAAATGTGTCTGCACCTTGGTTCTCCCCCCTTGTCCGCCTCAAACCCATATCCTAACCCTTGGCCTTAGTCCCCTCCACTCATTTGATTAAAATAACTTAAATATTTCAATTAAGTGGCCCCCTTTCCACCTCACCCTTGTCACCTTGGATCCTCCCTTGAATCCCTCCACCTTCCTCCTAGCCTTTATTATGCCAAATCTTCTCATTATCTTCCTCCCGCGCCCATTTAAGCATCCTCATGACCGTTCTTCCCATAATCCCTCGCCCGGCGGCGTGCAAGAATGGGCAGAGGCTATTTTTAGTCTCTGTCCCCATTCTGCCACTACCGACGTCGGCGACCCTTCGCCGACGTCGGCGATACTACCGGCGTCGGCAGCCTTCAAGACTCCTTTCTGCATCCATTCCAGGCCCCGGCCCCTTGAGCTCGCAAACTGATTTCTCTTGGCATTTTGGGATTCGTTTCTTCTCCCTCTAGACCTCGTGCAATAGCAGCAACAGGTGCAGGGATTCTTGAGCAGAGATTAAGTCTTCTGTGGTCTCAACAACAGCTCTCCCACTCTTCATTCAGCAAGCTAAAAAGGTAAGCACAGTCTGTTATTTCATTTCATTTCTTTAGTGTTCAGTTGTTTGGTATCTGCTGTCTCCCACTCCCTCTATCCTACCCCCTGAGAGGCTAAAAAGCCTTCTCAGGTCCTGTCCTCTGTCCATCTCCCTTTCACCTGTCATCCTTTCAGTGTGATCCCAACAACTCCCTCATCCCTCCTGCCAACAAAGACCCTGTACAGGGCACCTAATCAGAACCTGACCATTTCCCAGTCCATTCAAAGTCATCCCTGAACTCTGTCTTGACCCTGTCCACAAACCAGACCTGTCCATAGTCCAAAAACCCGACCAGACCCGACTACAGGCCACTGCCCCGACCGACGCCGGTTACTGCCCCGACCGACGTCGGTAGGATAATCGAAGTCGGCAGACCAGGCAACCGACAACGGCAACATTACCGACCTCGGCGACTGTCATCAGCCCGACAACTCCTTTCAGGTAATCATTGGTCTTTTCTTTCATTTCTAATTTGTTTATCACTCCTATATTCTGGCATTCTGTATTTCCTTAGTCTTTTATCTGTCTGTTATCAGTGGGTTGACCTCCCTTGAGGAAGTTTTTACACTTCCGGGAACAAGCTTTCGCTTGGCAACCCGCTGCCTATCCATCTAACATTTTCTTGTCCAAGTTTCTTTTTTCTTGCAGGTGTCATTCCTCCACAGCCAAAGAGGGGTGCCCACAAACGTCTGGATTACGGTGCGCAATCTTTATCCAGGTACTTCTAGCCTTGTCCTTTTCTTTAGTTTCTTTATTCATCTCTTGAATGTAGAAAGCGAATTAGCGATAGAAACACCTCCATTCTTCCATGTTACCAATATATTAATACGTGACACATTGGAAAAAAAAACTCTTCCAGCAATCCTTGCACAATCAGGGCAATTGCTAGTTTACACGTGTTTTACAAACACGAACTGGCATAAGGGATTTAAGGCATGTATTTGGGAGTGAAGTCCAAAAATTATGCTTAGTAGCTAACAATAAATCTAGAAGTTCACTTTATAGTTTGAAGTTGGTATGAAAATAAAAAATGCTACGGATACCATCGATGCCAACCCAACATAATGGGAATCATATGTTTTGGGGGTATTGAAGGATGCAATCTTGGAGTAGCGACCCATTACATCATGCGATTCAAATCAGTTTGAAATCACGTATATATTAAGGAGGATTCCAATTTTTGGGTGAGAGAAGTGAAACCAAGAAAATTATTGATTGAGCAGTGGATTGTTGTATTAAAGATGGAGAGTTGTGGATTTATTGCGATAGGATTTAGAATAGTGGTGGCAATTTTGATGGAAAAAATCACCATCTCTAAGGGATAAATGGTTGTGGACATTCAATCTATGCCTCTCCCTCTCCCTCTCCCTCTCCCTCTCCCTCTCCCTCTCCCTCTTATTATTGTGATTCTTTTGCATTTGTTCTGATGCTTATTATATCCATTTGCTTCTAGTCTTCTTCCCTTCAAATTCCATAAAGACTGCATACATTTACTCTTGTTTCTCTTTACCGTGCAGTGCAAGTAGAATTAAATGATGTGCCACTTCTCTTCCTTCAAATCAAGAAGACTATACTTTCAAGAATTATTTTCCATTGTTGCCATCATCTAATTATGTTGCAGTGGGTAGCACCAATAAGGAAAAAACTTTCTTGTTAGTTTTGGTAGTGTTCTTTTTTCCTTTTTATTTTAACAAATAAATGTTGGTGAGAGTGCTTAATATGAATTTTAATTTTAATTCTATTTGAGGCTTAACATACACTATTGAGGATCATTCATGCCCACAGCAAAGCAACTATACAATCTCCGCTTCACTCTTCTCTACTTAATTGTATACACTGCATCCTACTTGGGTATTAAAAAATCTATATTTAGATTTACATATATTATTGAGCTATTTATTCAAATCACTTCTCATAATTATTTTGTGTTTTTTTAATTTCTAAATTAGGCTTATATTTCTATTTTATATATAATCTACTTTCAAATAATTAAATATTTGTGTTATACTTTGGTGAAAATTTATTTATTTATAACATTTCAAAAGTAATTGAATATTTATGTTGTAATTTAGTAGAAAATTATTTATCTATAACATTTGATTTATTATTAAAATATTATATTAAAAAATTCATATTGGAGTACATAATACACATTTGATAACTATAATAAATTATTGAAGAACATACATATATACATTACAAAAATTATAATTAATTTTATAAAAAATGTTGAATATAAATCATTGATCTCACAATAATAATTATGAAAAAAATAAACTTATAAAATATTATATTAATAAAAATATTTGATAGTTTTTATAAAGTGATATTTAATTGAAACATTGACATTAATATTTTAACATTTTACTTTGTATTATAATATATTTTTTATTGATTTTATTTTATATGTAAATATATTAGCTTTTATATTTTTATTTTTATTATATTTTTTTTAAAAGACATAAAATTAATATACAATTCTTTTTTATTTATATTATTAAACATCTCGCGTGTACTATAATCATCTTTAAAATTTTATATTTATAATTAATCATTTGGATATTTTTTTAGATATACAAATTATTAAAATAATTTTAATTTAGGACAATTTTAAGGATGGACTTATATTTCTTTTAAATATTTTGATGAATTTTAGACAAGAAACATAATTCTATTGGTTAATATTTGTAATTTTTTCTTATAATTATAAATTGATTGGTTATTTTATTGACTCTTTCAAAAAAAACTTATGCTTATCTAGAGAATTAAATATAATATTTAAAGAAATATACAATTGTTTAACAACAATTTGATCTACTATTCTTTTATATATTAAGTCATCAACACAACTACATGTAAAATTTGTATATACATAGGAAAAATGTAGATTAAAAATGTTTATTTGGAAAACATGCGTGAAAAAAATTAATCATTTAAAAATTTGCATATAGGTTTCCCAAAAAACTATTTCTACATATTAAATACTGTGAAAGCTTTAGATCTTTAAATGTAGCGTATTTCAGGTCAATCTAGCATTGTCACAAGGGAATCAATAAAAAATCATGTTGTATATAAGGAAAATATGTTTGAAAATATAAATATTCTCTAATATAAGAAAAGGTAAAAGATCACACTATATCCAACACACATTCAAAACGCCATTCCACAAAGCGACAAAGAGACACAGAGAAGGGGCATGTATAATGAAGATTGAAAGGATAATATTAGGATATCTATACAACCAAACTAATGATTAAATACCAACCTAGATATAATATTTAAGAGGGGTAATCAAAACAAAGATAATGTATTTATGTGATAACCAAGAGGTATCTAATATAAAGGATGTAGCTAAGGGGTATTTAATATAGTGGATGTAACCAAGAGGTATAAAAAAAGTAAACAAAATATGAAAATATAATGTACATTAACAAGCATAACCTAATATAAGCATGGAAGAAAATATTATACCAATATAACACATACACATGTATGCCTGCACACACATAGACACATTTACACTAAAATAAATAAAGAAAAATTATATGGATATGAATATTTATATTAGGTTTACTTTTCAACTCATCAATCTACTTCATGGCTTAAGTAACATTTTTTGAGAGATGTTCTAGGTAAAACTTAAGATGAAAAGAAGAAGACCAAGCTATCCTTAGTTTGGGACTCCAAAGACTAGATGTATCTTACTTATTCAATGTCTATTCTTGATATATTCAAAGACCTTGTGTAAACTAACCTTACTCAAGTGTAAGCTTCAAAGTCTTAATTCCTAATCTTCTTACTAAGGTGGGTTCGTACGCACAAGTAGAGAGGATTAGATGTCTTGCTTATGAAAAATAAAAATAGGGATTTGTATATATATGACTAAAAACCCAAAAATTCAATATTAAAACTTAGCTAACATCATTGGCTTGGTCAAATAAGTATAAATAATATCATATCAACATAGTAATTTTTATGTTCAGTTAACACCATTAACTAAGGGAGGATCATTGCAGAATGTCTTTGACTTGAATGGAAATGCACAAAATTGAAGATTAGGATAAGAAAGGGAGAACATGAATAATTGGAAGTCATAAACGCATATAATAATAGGATACAAATGAAGACATATATAATAGATGATGATCAGAACATATCACACAGAACACCATGAACCAACCCATGCCTCTTCATAGGTTTCATATTTTGGTGAATGCACTTTGTGCTTGCAGCAATTTTTTAAATTTTAAATGTTTTCATGTGTGATAATTATTGATCCCAAACCTTAGGTTCTCTTTAATTTATGGAACTTTTACCATGGAAGGGAAATCATTATCGTCATGTATATGAAGAGTTTGTTTTTGTGAACCTTGCTTAATTACATGTTACCATGATATATAGTGCTTATCATAGGACAACACAGGAAAAAATATTTACTCTAGAACATGTTAATACTTCATCCATAATTTTTTTTTATTTCACAACATGCCTTGATTTTTATCAAAATTATGGTGCCTCTTTTTTTAATACTAGTTTCACTTGCTACGATCCAATTGGGAATCACCATGATTTTTTGTAGTTAGTTGTTTTATAATTCATATTACCATTGTTTTATAATATATATGTTTTCAAAAAAAATTATCTCTCATAACCCATCCAATTGCGTTGACCACATCTGAGGCATAAATTTTCATATATAGCACTTCTCCTAGAAGTGAACGGTTGATGCTATTTGGTCTACTTTTTGCAAACCCAACCTTGTTCTTCGATTAGGTTTGCATCCCATCCAAGTTTTTTTAGTATAAAATTATGTCTTGAAACCTTATATGTTGTGCAGAGTGAGTCAAGGTGAGAAACTTCCATATTTACACTTAAACTAAAAATGAGTTCTTTCAAATATGGTTGGTTTTCTAGCCATAACTTTCAAACTGTTGCTTCATTTTACATGCCATTTGTGGCATTGGAAATGTAGTTACACCCTCTTCATAAATATATAATTTATTATAGGTAGAAGTTAAATAATTTAAACATGTCAAAATTTTCATGATGTGATTTTGTTGTTGTTTGCTTCAGCAAAAGGGAAGCACACATTTCAATCCAAGTTTGCCTATGAGTAGGGGGATGCCATTGTTTTTTTGGCCTCTAGTGTTGAGATACACCTCTCTTCCTAAAAATCCTCCCCTTGGTGGGTGAGTATCATTAAATTTTGACAACCACTTTTAGAGGTAAATCCTTTTGGTCAACAGAGCTGAATTGTTATATATAGCCAAATGTGTGGATTTGTAAAGGTCAATTTCATTATGATTAGGAGATAGTATATAGGACTAGACCATTTTTTTACATCCTTTATTATAGTACACTCCTTAGGACATGCACTCAAGGAGATAAATGCATCTTCAAGTCCTAAAATAATTTTTTTTATTAAATTAAAATGAGGTATATACAGATATCACACCCAAATTTTATCACATGTCACAATAGTGTAATGTGGGTTGGTGCTTTAAGAAAATAACACAAAAATAAGAAATAGAAGCAAGAGCTATTCTAAAGGAATGATAATAATGAGACAAATGAAAGTTAATAAATAAATATGTATACATTCACTAACTTGGCTTGATTGAGAATTAATATATATGGTACCAAAGTGGGGCTTAAAAACTATGGTAAGTAAGTGGCATAACATGCTGATGTAAAGTGATAAAACCATACTAAGATGGATCTGGTAGGCCAAAAAAATAAATTTATTTTACAAAAATATTACATGAGTAACATAAAATTCCTTGTGATGCCAGGATTCAAGCACGTCTTTTGGTTTCTATGACAAAAATATAGAATTCGAAAAATAATTTTTGAAAATTCTGAAAATTTAAAAATTTAATTTGAAAACCAATAAATAGAAAATAGGTCTATTCGTTTGCTCATTTCCTTTGGGCAACAATTTTTGGCACAAGGAGAGACAATCGCTAGGGGATAGAGAAGTGAATGTAGATGGTAACATACTGGGCCTATTAAAATCATTGTAAGGCCCAATTTATACCTATCCTATTCATTTTTGTTTTCTATATTCTTATATTGATATAAGAACCTCACAGTCATATACCAAAAATAATATGCAATTTTTTTTTTCAAGTTAGTTATGTAATCACCAACCAAGAATGGGACGTGATTCCACATTTATCCTTAATCCTATGTTCCCAACCAAATCCAATTAAATAAAAAGTCATTAAAGACTACACTAGTGCAAACAAAACTATTGATTTTAAATTTTTTTATAGTACAATATTCATTACTGCTTTCAAAATCTATTATGAAATACTACAAAACTTGTTCATATGGCCTACAAATAAATGCATAATGCATAATATTGATTACTCAAATATATATTTCCTATTCATTACCATTCAATATAAAAGTAATATCCATCCAAACAATACAAAATCATCATTATCCATATTTTCCATTATAATTTTATGAGTACAAATAGAATAAAATAAAATAAAGGTTCAATATTCTTTATTGTTTACATAATTATGGTAATTTAATTATATAAATATACCAGTATGTGAAATATATGGGTATCATCAAATTATTAAATTCATCTACCCAATCTGACAGGGATAACAATAACAAGAACAAAGAGTAATCCTCACTAAAGTATTGCAAACCTACAAAGGATCCATGCTAAATAAATCATTGAACTAAAATGGAAGAGGGAGAGAATCATTCAAGGGCATTGATTCCAACCACAAATCCTAATGGATCCAAAGCACACCTTCAAAACAACAAAAGTGACACTACCTTTCCAAAAAAGGTAGCAGATGTATAAAACTATTTTACCATAATTTGGTTTTAGAAACCCTAATATTATAGAATCTAGTATATGGATTCAAATTAATAATTTTGACATTTAAGCATAAATTTGAATGTAACATATTTAAATAAATTATAATGATTTGAAAAGTGGAATAAGCTAATAAAGTAAGTATAACAAAGAAATAAGTACTTAAATTTTTTGATCGAATGTCTGCCCGTGACTAGCTTTTAATAGCATAAAATAGACTAAAGTAGGCATGTGATTCGTCTAAATATAGAACTATGTTTTTGTCTATAAGGGGTCATTTCTATTAACTTTGGGTCAATATCGATTGTGTATATTGACTTGTAGTGGTTGATAGTGACCTATGTGGAAAAGAGGGCATGTGACTATGCAGTCACCTTATCATATCTTTGAAAGCTATGTATGTGCAATTTCAAACCCTAATTATATGCAAAACTCTAAAAATTATGCTCCTTCAACTTGAAACCCTAGGTGTACTTGTGACAACTAACAACCTCCAAAAATTAGGAAAGTGTAATGGATTAACTTGACCCTAATCACCCCCTTGATGATTGACCATTACCTATGTATCTGATACTCCAAAGATAATAATCAAGTCACATGTATTTATCTCACTTAGTGTGATTGTGTAATTGTGCTCCTTTTCTATATGAATACAATAAATATTTGGATTTGATACTTGACAACGATTTATTTGACTTCACTTTGGTATGCTTTAGAATTTGATTTTGACTACTCCTAGTTATTGATTTGAAAATTAGGAGGAAAATATATGTTTTTTCTCAATTTGCAATAGTGTATAGATATGTACCGTATAAGTGCCAAGTCCCCTATCAATTGAAGCCTTGATGTGTGTGTGTGTGTGTAAGGTAATTTATTATGCCATTGACACACTAGGAAAATGGGCTGACACTAAAGAAAAAAATATGATTTTAAAAATTGGTTATTGTTGGGAGAGGGTCATTATCATCAAGTGTAAGTTAGTATTGACTGGTGATACCAAACTAGTCTAATAACAACATCCCATGCATAACATGACTAAATAGAGTAATTGGGCATATTTGTGAAAGATATTATCTAGGTTTGAAATAGACAATAAGGTACTTGGGTAAGTGCACAGAGATGGGGGGCTTAAAAGCGGACATTTTTTTCAAAAAAATAGAATTACATATGTGGTTACTAAACACCATGTATGCAAATTTTAAAATTGCATACGCAGTTCTATGCCATAGGCTTGGTAATCACTGAGCCAAAACCATGCATGCAATTTTATACATATAAACTGTATACATTATATGATTGCGTACACATTTTTAAAATTATAGAATTACATATGCATTCTATCATTTAAAAAAAATAAAAAATCATCGATGCCATTCATTTGGCATAAAAAAAAGCCATGAGCAAAAGAGGAGAAGATCAAATATGCACAGCCAGGGTAAGCAACAAGCACTCCGATAACCCAAAATTAACAATGGCATGCCAGAAGAGAAGTATGCAAATGTATTTTATTGTATTTACAAATAAAATTAGTTAATTTCATTGCATTTTTTTCAAATTATATATTGTTTTTGTTTTTCAACACATGTAGAAGCACATGGCACTGAACAACAACTTGGCCCTCCTATCCCTCCTCACCCTCAAAACCCTCATAACCCTCATGTATTTTCTCAATCCCCCAAGGTAGTCAAGAGGATTTAGCAATCCATATCATTGAAAATAAGATTAAACTTGATAATTTGATTACAATATTGATGGATCCTCATGAAAATAACCTCTACCAAATTTATTTGGAAAACGCAATATAAACATTATTAGGTGAAGCTAAGTCGTTAACATGTCAAATTGATAGGTGTGCTGACTATAAAAATAGATGTAGGGCATACTATTTCAATAAATTATATGTAGCCATTGTGAAGATAAAAATATAGTCGAAGCCAAAATTTGTGCCTTATTCATTGATGGGAAAACAGGTGTGCCACTAGATGTGATGGTCAAATGGATTCTAATCCACTAGTGCACTCACCATTTGATCAAACTAAATTTTTGGGACCGATGGTGGATAGTATTTGATCACCTACCTTGCAATAATAATGAGGTCCCAATGTATTTTTTGAAAAAATTGTATTGTGAATTTGTGTTGAATGAAATTCTAAACTATTTTGATTTCTTAGAGTTCTTTGGCAGAGGAAATGGCTCTATGTGGGATAGGCCAAGTGCACATTGTGTACCTAATCAGTGTGCGAGATTGTATATCAACAAACCACATCCTATTGAGACCATACCCTCTATAGTCAAGTAGACTATAGAGATTGATATTTTTCATGTTAGGAATAAATACAAAAATCGATGCAAAACAATTTTATAGAATCACAATAATAGATATAAATAGAGATACATAAAGAACATAAATAAATATGCACAATAAGAAGACCAAATTTAACGTGGCTCACTCAATGTGGGCTACATCCACTAAGAAACACTTGCTCAGATTTTATTACAAGCCACCAGAGTATAATCACTCTTAGATATATCTTCACAATTATAATGCATAAATATTATTTGGAGCTGTGCTCAACAAATCCTCTTAAATTTGCACCTGAATTCACACACTTTGTTCTTCCTTCTCAAACCCTAATTTCCATGATATATTACCTATGAAATATCCATCAATACATAATACATCAACAAAGTGGTATTATAAAATAATGGGTACCAAAACCATGGGCAGATCAACCAAAAATGGTTTCCCATTAAAAGGGGTCCAGAAAATTTTTCGGGAGCTATCACCCCCAAATCTCGACGAGAATACATATAGAGTGTACAGTACATTTAAAATGTACAGTATTTGAAAATACATTATAATTTAGAAATAGGCTCCAAAACACAACATTGCATGTGCTTAATGACACCCTTGTTCACCATATGAGTTAGATTTATCATACTCCTACTAGTGAGGGTGGATATGGTGAGGCTCCATCTACCGATGCTACCCGACGAGCTCACTACTAAAGATCATGTGGTGTTATATGCACTAGACCTAAGGAGGAGGAGGAAATCATGTAGCCCACTCATGGTGGTATTTTTTTGGGCCTAAATGATATGGACATCACTATGTTTCAACCATCTACATTTGATCTAGACACCTTGGCTACAACTTCCTAGGTAGCTTTAATATTTTACTTGTAAAAAATTGTCAGGCTTGTTAGAAATCAAATATTTATACAATTTAAAATGTAATGATTAATTTTTATGTAGAAAGATCAATAATGTATATAAATTTTTTATGTTGCAATAGGATTTTAAATTCCACACGAGTGTGTGTGCTACTGATACTATGCCTGTGTATACCTATCCGGAGGTGATTTTTAAGAATTAATTAATGTTATGGTTCATTGTACATGTATGTTGTATATATGTTGAAGTGACTAATAATGATATTTTATTTGTTCATTTGATGACCACACTAGACACTCTACCATCTATTCAGGAGGGAGAAAATGTAAGTGTTGCTACTGCGATTTCATTTGCACAACAACTCACCAAAGTACATGAGAGTTATTGTAATATTTAAGTGTAAATATAGATGTATGTTTTGTAAGTATCCTTGTGAAAATAGCTGACACATGAAATAATTATCTATGCATACTCCTCTAACGATGTCTTCTAGTCTTATTGAAATGATTAGCAGGCGTGACATGGTACAGTTGATAATTTAATTTGTAATTTTTTATATTATATTTCAATGATTTAGTCAGTTGATTTAAATGTTTATGAGCTAATTATATATATATATATATATATATATATATATATATATATATATATATATATATATATATATATATATATATATACATACATTTGTAGAGAGCCAACCCTTCCATTATCATGAGCACATCATTGGCTTCTATTGGTGATCCATTTCACACTCTCGTTCACCAGTGTGAATCGATCATTGACCCTATTGAGTGCTAGTCCCAAATTGAGTGTGACTGGTAGCTTGTGGTAAGTGCACTTATTGATTATTTTTATATAATTTTAAAAACTTGTTAATTTTTTAAGTATATTTATCTAGTACATGTAAAGTTGATGACAATATTTTCATATGAATAGTTGTAGTTATAAGTGAGTTTTGAGCAAAGACTCGTAGTCAGCTAGATTCAACACCTCCAGATGCAAACAAGGAATCCAAGGGAGAGGCTTCTACAGGCAAGTCAAAGAGAGTGATGCATTTTGATGATTAATATTATGTCTTATGACATTTTGTCATATGCCTATATAGCTTGATGTATAGTTTTTTGGCATTGTATGCCTATATGAAATTGACCCAAGATATTGTATCACTTGTGTTTACATTTTGTACACATTTATATGGATTTTATGGATATTATATGCATTATATATTGTTCAACATTTCAATTTATAAATATTCTCATTGATTTTAGGTTTTGGATTTTATTTTATTTTAATACATATTATATTACATGTTCACATCATTGTATGTCTTAAACTTTTGTTGAACTTTAAAAATCTACCTTGTGCAATGATCATAGAATATATTTTTTGAAGTAGATACAACTATTTTTGTGTTATGGTTTGGTTTGGTTTGTTGTTAAATAGACAAAAGACAATACAAAATTTAATGTGATTGTAATTATGGAAAATCCATTATATATAACATATCTTATAAGTATATGTTTTGAGCTTTGCTCTAGAAATTTATAATTTTTTCCATTTTTTGTATATGTTTTTGCATTAAGTAGAATTGTCAAGGTGGTGGGCTATATATTTGTAAATAATATGTTTCTAGTCTAATATCTATTTTTTATAAGGCCAACCATTATGCAGTTTGTTTTAGAACTCTTAGCCCTCTTTAAGAAAAGTCTTGCATCAAAGACATATTTGGATGCACATGAAGATCTTGAGGTTGCACCAAGGATAAAAGTAGCTAGATGTTTTGATGCAAGCATCAACACATTGATAGAGGGGAATATTTCCAACTTTAAAATGTTTTGGGAGAGATAGTCAATGAAGGGATTGAAAAAAACACTAAAATACCTTTGGTGCATAAAGTGTAATGAGGAGGGGAACAAATTATTTGTGCACATGCTTCAATGTAAATGTGGTTTTCACTACATATGAGGTATATCACAAGGCATAAACGGATTATTATACTTATCTGTATATGATAAATTTAAATACCAATGCTTATACTTATATACTAATATACTTATGTTGGAAGCAGAATTCACTAAGAGTGGGGGGTGAATTAGTGACCTTATAAACTTTTACAACTATACATCACCTTTCATTGACCATCAAAGCATGACAGTGAGATTAAGGATGATGACTCAGATCTCCATTATTTATTCATTTAAGCATGTCTTGATAAACAACCTATATACAATGTCATGATTGATAATAGTGTAAGTGAGAATGTTTTCACCCTAACATTTACTTATGCACTTGAGTTATACTCATCATGATTTACACCCTTATACCGGATTAGTTAGAGCATTTTATGAGACCTCACAGTAGATTCTTGGTGAGATTGACTTACCTTTATAGGTGGGTCAAATACATGTGGTTAGTACCTTTTCAATTATACCTTCCATGGGTGTCTTTGATATGTTATTGGGATGCCTTTGGATACATACTCTTCGAGCGGTATATTCTACATTTCATGGGTGTGTTAAATACATTCATGTCAATCAGGTAATTATAGTTTCTAAAGTTCCATATAAACATCCTCTTGAATAAGATAAATTTATATCCAGGTAATTAATTATCAATCCTACTAAGTCTAATCCATCATAAAAGGGTAAGTAATATGCAACCTCCTTTATTAGGTGGTCAGTACTTGAGAGACCATTACATCAAAGATCCGCACTGGGTTCCATGGAATCCTCATCTACTATACACCACATTCAGATATCCAGATCACCTACACATGTTCCTATTATTTTGACTCTAAATAAATGATAAAACACTCAATTATGGGTTCCACGAACCCTATTCTTATTACTCCTACTATCTCTTCACGACCATAGAGTCCCATTACATATATGTAGAGCATCCTAGATACTACAGTGACATATATTGCACCTATACATGCTCCTCGATAGCATCACCAATTTATTACACTAGGTTCATAGTGGAGAGATATCTATGAGCATCCTTTACATGCGATCATAGGGTAGTCTCTTCACATATTCAAAAAATACCAAAAAAATAAAAAAAGTTCAAAAATCCAAAAATATTTTTAGCATCTACACATTCTATTAGGTCCTTGGCATCTATGTTGCTAGTTTTACTACTTTCATGTTGATGGATAGCATATTATTTACTTATACACATGTGTTTCACACTTTATTTGAGTGTGATGCATGCATACATAGATACATGATCTATGTAATTTTATATGTTAGACTTTCCATCTACTTACATCCTCAAGACAATGGGAGTACCCACCTCTATGATTATGATACATCCAGGTTACATCATTCTATAGTCACTTTACATTATCATGTTTGAGCTTATATATGTACTTACACATGCCTTTATCCATGCTTATATATTTTGTGATGTACTTGATATGCTATGTACTTGATATTTTTTTCTAGCACATTTGATCCTTGGGCTACTATGATATATTTATATTGGTTGCTTATGTTTTCATTTATGCACTTCCTTGAGTGTCTTGCCTTGTTATTAGCTTGTTTGTTAAGCATTTGAATATGATCCATTGTTTGTGGCCCCCATGCCTTATTTGCTTCTTTGATATTTTAAATATGTGATTGCTTATTGTATGGACATTTGAATATGTCATTTTTTTATGGATATTTGATTAGGTTATGTCCTTTTGATTGTGTGACATTTAAACATGTCCCTTGTTTGCAGTCTCCTTGGACCATTATTTTTTATTTACTTTTGAGTGCCCATGTGTGTGTTTGATTGCTTGTTGAGCTTGTTTTATTATTATCTAGATGTTGTCATAATATTTATCATACATCTTAGGCCTTGATGTGATCACACTCTATGCACTTCTGATCCAAAACTTGAAAGATTTGGTTGAAAGATAATTCAAGAAACAAGAACAAAACAATTCAAATAATTCTATCTCTGAGAAGAGATGTTTATTGATCAAATTTGCAGATCCAAACATATGCTTATCTCTGAGAAAAGATGTCAGATTTCTTTTTTGGGTTACATCTTCATTTATACATATTTTGAAGGTGTGGGGAGGATGTGGAAGGTCACCAAAACTTGAAAGCTTTGGTTGAAAGATAATTCAAGAAACAAGAACAAAACAATTCAAATAATGCTATCTATGAGAAGAGATGTTTATTGATCAAATTTGTAGATCCAAACATATGCTTATCTCTAAGAAGAGATGTCAGATTTCCTTTTTAGGTTACATCTTCATTTATACATGGTTTTAAGGTGTGGGGAGGATGTGGAAGGTCACCAATCTCAAGGGAGATGAATTGGTTCGACTTCCACGATTTACAACAATACAAAATTCGAGGAATTACTATTTTTAGAAACTTACTATTTTTAGGTTGCATTACTAAAATTGAAATTTGGGACACTTACATTGGATTTTATAGGGTCAAAATTCATTTATTAGAGCTCTATGCCATCTCACAATGTTCCCCTCATTATTAGCTTTCCAACGGTTCAAACGGCGAGTCAATTGGAGCTATGGTGCAAAAGTTATGGCTCCCAGAAGTTTCGCCATCAATTGAGGTGGACTCATCACCCGAATTGTCATCTGAATTGTTGACCGGATCATTCCTCCCTCCTTGAGAAGAAATGGTCCCCATTTCATCAAGATTTGTCATCAAGTGTGTTAGTTGTATTTCAATTTGATTCTTAATGCATACTTGAAAGGGATTGTGATTTATGGAACTGTGCAGCGCCTGATTGTTCACCATTTCTGTCTAAACATCAGTTTGTGGATGGAAGGCCATGAACTTCTTCAGCTTGGTATCTACTTGCTTTTGTTGTTGTGTTATTTGTGTAGTCAGGGCTGTAACATCAACCCTTTTGGATTATTGTGGCTTGACCACCATGAGAACAAATTTCTTGGCACTAATCAGAGAGACAAATGTAGAAGGTGGTACCTCTGGTACCCTGTAGTGTCATGTTCCAAGAGTGAGAGTAATCCTTTGAGTTCTTGATTCATATATGTCATATCGATCATACATGAATGGTTGACCAAAGAGTACATCACAAACATCTATATTGATCACATCACATAAGACCTCATCTTGGAAGGGTTTTATTGCATATGAGAGAAGACATTGGTGGGTGACACAGAGGTTTCTCCTTAGACTCAACCATCCAATACTGTATGGCTTTGGGTGAGGCTTCATGGACAGATTTAGGCTTTTTAAAACATTAGCAGAGATTAAATTCTTTTGACTTCCACTATCAAGAATGAAATGCAAAGGCTTACCTTTCACCCATAACTTAGAGTGAAACAACCTTTCCTTGTCATCTAGCCTCTCCTCATGGGTCTGTGATGAAGCAACAATGAATTCAGGCTCAACATCTATAATCTCTTCTTCAACCACTTTAACTGCAGGGTCTGTTGAGGATTGTGACTCAAAAAGCAGGGACTTGATGGCTTGACATTCTTCTTTGGAGTGAGTACCAGATTTGTGATAATCACACCATTTCCCAACCTTTCCTTCCTTTTGCTTCCAATTTTTGCCTCATTTTTTACCTTCTTTGTCACTTCTCCATTTTGAAGGCTGATTCTTCATATTAATTCTTCCATGCTTCTACTCAGTCTTCACTGCAAACTTGTATGCCTCACCAAGGGTTTCCAAATTGAAAAGTTCCATTTCTCCCCATATGTACCATTGTAGTCCACCATGATATTTGAGAACCTTATGTTTCTTACTTTCTTGGATGCCTAATCTTGCAGATAGAGAATGAAAAATATCAATGTAATCTTGAACAAATTGTTCCTTACCTTGGCAAAGTTGTTGCCACTCTATATACAGATCATCATATGCTCTAATGGGGTAGTATTCTTCCTTCACAACGTCTATGAAGTCATCCCAAGTAGGTTCTGTCTCAAGGTCAATATCATCTGCACTGAATCTCTTTTTGTACACTTCCCACCAATTTTTGATAGGCAATGATGCTTTCAAAAGAGCAAAAGTGATCTTCTCCTTATCGGTGAATTTATTTACAGAAAAATAAGAAGATAATTGATCCAACCAATTTTCTACTGCATCAGCATTGATTTTTCCTTCAAATGTAGGGATATCAAAATTCCCCTGAACCTTGAAGGGTGTTGGGGCACTGAAAGGATGTGCAGGTGCAGATGAGGAGCTAGAATTTCTTATCGATATTTGTTGTATAATTTGAGCAAATTGTTGTAGCATTTGTGCTTGCTATTGTTGGAGGGCTTCATTCACCATTTCCTTGAAAGGATCAGATGTCTCGGTGTTGTCCGTCATTTGAAGTCGTTTGGAGCAAATAGGTGGATAATCTATTGATTCTATTTTACACCCAAGCTTCCTGTAATTTGACCTCGTTCTTGGGATCATACACTCTAAAGACAAACTACTCTGATACCACTGATCCAAAACTTGAAAGCTTTGGTTGAAAGATAATTCAAGAAACAAGAACAAAACAATTCAAATAATGTTGTCTTTGAGAAGAGATGTTTATTGATCAAATTTACAGATCTAAACATATGCTTATCTCTAAGAAGAGATGTCAGATTTCCTTTTCGAGTTACATCTTCATTTATACATGTTTTTAAGGTCTGGGGAGGATGTGGAAGGTCACCAATCTTGAGGGAGATTAATTGGTTCAACTTCCACGATTTACAACAATACAGAATTCAAGGAATTACTATTTTTAGATTGCACTACTAAAATTAAAATTTGTGACACTTCCATTGGGTTTTAGGGGGTCAAAATTCATTGAGCAGAGCTCCATGCCATCTCACGATGTTCCCATCATTATTAGCTTTCCAACGGTTCAAACAATGAGTCAATTGGAGCTACGATGCAAAAGTTATGGCTCCCGAAAGTTTTGCCATCAATTGAGGTGGACCCATCACCCGAGTTGTCATCTGAATTATTGCCCGGATCAACTTCAATGATACATTTATTTAGATGTCTTTCTATATGTTGCATGGTTCATTCATAATTATATGGTTGTTTTATGCTTTTGAGGTGAAGTAAATACCAATTTCTATTATTCCATCACCTCAAAGGAGGGCATATTAGTCGGGGCATGTCATAGAGACATGGCTTCCACACATTCATATTTTTAGATTTAGTGGGGGCATGTTTTGGAAACATGTTCTTCACACTTAGTATATAACATACCTAGATTACAATGGGGGCACGTTTTGGAAACATGTCCTCTACATTGGCACTTATATCAATTTTTAAATTTCTCCATATATAGTGGGGGAATGTTATGATAACATGTCACCCACATTTGCTCAAATTTTATGAATTTTCCAAAACACATAATTATATGATTCAGATACCCATTTGTGACATAATTTTATACATTGGTACCATTATTATACACTGTTTCAACATGAGACATATCTAAGGTGCATATGATATGAAATATATGCACAATACTACAAAATTAAATCAGTTTCAAATTTTAAACACTTTCAGGGACTGTCACCACCTACTAGGTTAGACTTTTACAAACTAAATTGAGTCAATCTATTCAAGTAGTTGTTTCATTTTTTGGTATGGTTGAGGTGATTAAATCAATCAATATTTCCAAGTTTTTAGGTTGGAATTAATTATACATCCATCCTCACTAGTTTTATAGTGTGATTTGACCTGGGTCACTCATACTCACTAGGTTATAAGTATGATTGAGTTGCATGGTTGAGCTAGTCTCAACTACCAAGTGAAAATTCATATTTTTTCCAAGGTTGGGGGCATGAGTCTTCACACACAAACACACACACACACACACACACACATATATATATACACTTTCTAGATTTATATTTGTCTTAATCTTAGTTTCAGTGATTCATAATGATATATCTTTTAAATGAAATTGTCAAAAGTCAAGACCGTTACATCGATACACAGGTGTACCTCTAAACCTTTATCTCTTTCAATTTCAATCATTTCAATATTTTCAATTTTAGATTATATACAATGATTATTTATTGTAACGTAATCTTGGTTGTAGGTCATTTACTATCAAAGCACTCAAGTTAGACTCAAGAAAAGACAATGTGTGTTATACACACCTAAGCATGCATTCTTTTTATTTTAAACTATCAATTTTGTTACTAAATTAAAGGGGGGATGTAGATGATATTTATAAATTATATAGTACCTCAGTCTTGTACACTTGGAAAAATCAAACTTTGGTTGTTCCTCTCAGTTCTAGACCTTTCATGATTTCAAAAATATCGCATTTGCTCTCTCTTGTGCCCTTTAGCCTATATCTTAGTCTGATCAGTCTTATGTTGATGACCCAAGACTTCTATCTTGTTTAGAATGCTTAAAACATGCTTATTTTATGTCTCTGCAAGTTATAGACTTGAACTTATTTTCCAACTTCCTAAACCTTGCATCCCAATTAGATATTTGTGTCAACATAATTGTCCTAAACTAATGCAAGTGTCCAATGCCCTAAAATTCATCTAATTTACAATTGAAACATATCATAATGGTCAACCTAAGTGTTGTTATGCGATATATTCTCCAAAGGATTGATATAAATACAAGATCAACATTCAATCATTCCTCACCTATGAAAGACCTAACACAGACCAAGGTAACTTATCAAAATCATTATATTAAGCATTCAAGTGAGTAAAATTTTTATATTTTCTCATATTTCCATATCATTCATAGGGAAAACACATCTATAGCGCTGAAGTATTGAAGGAACAACCCAAGAGCTATATTTTTCAAGTTACAAGTTAGGTCATTATTGTAATTGCTTATTATACATTGCATGATTCAAACACAAAACAACACATGGGAAGAAATTACATAAATCTAAGGCGTTCTTCAGAGTATTGATTATGTAGAAAACACTCATTGATAGAGGGGTCTTTGGGACAGTTCAACACCATGTGCCCACAACCCATTTTCCCTGCAACCACTATGAAGATGAAGAAATAGGTCTTGATCATTTGACAAGGAGTGATAGTCAATGACCTATATGTGAATACACTAGAATGAAGGAGACAATGAACCCAAAATCATCTAAGTGGTCATATCCTATTTTAGTAGTTATTTTGTATTAGGTACTTATGTCTGATTTAGACACTAGCATTGATGCAACTGTCTTACACTGACATAAGTGTTTGCAGTTACAAAGACACTTAATCCATAATTTTGTGACTATTCCAAAACATTCTTATAGTTTTCTTCCTATATATTCTAGATCCAGATCACTATTAGCATCAGAACCAACTATCTTATTTTCATTAGCATTGCAATATCTAGCATAAATTTGCTTTCCATTTTAACATATCTCACATAATTAATTTAGCATATGTTCTATCTGAGTTTTGTAATTAGTTAACCTGCTATATATCTATTTATCACCCTTGTGTTTATTCATTCTATATTCTTCACCCTATTTACCCATTGTAGGATCCTTATCCAATTTAGGGTTAAACATGTTCTTTATAATAAATAGTTTTGGGGGTAGTTTTAGACACTAAAAAACTACACACTTGTATTTTTCGATGACTAAATATCTCGAGACCCCCTGAACCTTTTTAACCCTTAAAAAACCCCTATTAACCTAAGCAAATGACTATTCTTCTAGTCACATAATATTATTCAAAAATACTATTTGAAAGTACTACTCACTATTACTATTCACTATGGGACCCACTATCACTATTCATGATAACAAGACAAATGACATGGCAAGTGACATGGCATATGACATGGAAGGTGATATGGCAGGTGACATGGCTCAGAAATGAGGTGGCTTGATGTGGGACATCATACCCCACTTGAGACCCTTTTTCAAAGTGTTTAATGACCTCATTTAAGTATCACAAGGGCCCCCCTTGAAATATGGCAAATTTTCCTTAAGGAGGCCATCATTCAACATGAATTTTGACTTCACACATAAAATTAGACTTCAAAATAAGATACCTACTTCTTTAGTGCTTTGATAAAAACAAAGAGCACCCATTTTTGACTTCTTAACCCGAATGGGAACCCCCACCAACCCCATCTTTGACTATTCATGCACCACATGGAAAATGGTGCCACCTCTTTAAGTGCTTGAATGAAGATAAAAAAGGGTGGTGAAAAGTTTTTAAGCCTCATTCAAACCCATGTGCATGATTCCCATTCAAATATGGACTCATGTGCAAAGTGGAAGACTCACCAACCCAAATGGGAATCCCCACCAACCCATCTTTTACTATTCATACATCACATGGAAAATGGCACCACATTTGGTGTGCCACCTCTTTAAGTGATTGGATGAAGATAAGAAAGGGTGGTGAAAAGTCTTTAAGCCTCATTTAAACCCATGTGCATGATTCTCATTCAAAATTGGACCCATGTGTAAGGTGGGAGACTTACTAACCCAAATGGAAACCCCACCAACCTCATCCTTGACTTATTTATGAGCCCCACTTGGAAAAATTCACCACATTTCACTATTCCCATTTTTTGGCATGTTTCTTAACATCAAAAGCTATAAATACACTCGCGCCCCGCCGCCCCCCCGCCCCGCCCTCTTTTACCCAAGGTTAAGTTGCAAGTTAGTCTTTGGTCATTAACATCTTGTTGCAGGTTTTTACAGGAGGTTATCATTTTGGAGGTCATCATCATTTTAGAAGCCATCATCATCTTGGAAGGAAAATAATTCGAAATAACGAAGCTCTGCCAAAATTGCTACAGGTTTCCATCTTCATCAACCATCAACAACATCAACACTCTTCTTCAAGCTTGGAAGGTAATATTTCCTTTTGTCTATTTTATTTATTTGACTTCAATTCTTTTCTTCCCTTTGGCCTCTTCTTTCTTGACCTCTAAACCTCATCCTTTAACACCTTCTTTTCTCTTTTCCCTTTATCCCTTTTATCCCTTTACCTTCTTTGTTAGCTTCATCCCATTTACCTTTTTTTTACCCCTTTCCACCTTCACCCCATTTACCATCTTCCTCCTTTGTCATCTTTGCCCCATTTACCCATTTATATCTTTATCTATGTGAAGCCTTAACCATTTACCAAACCTAACTAAGCTATCCTTTTGACCCTTGTCATTTTACCAAATCGAAAACCACCATTTTGACTAGACCAATTTTCAACATTAGCATCATCCCACTTAGTTGCTTCATTTTGGTCATCTTAGCAAAGAATTTAATTCCTTTGTTATTATTCGTTGTTCTTAGTTTTAGTTTTATACCATTTCATAAAAATTATATCATTTTTATTCATCAAATTTAAGTGTTTAAAGCAGGTGGATTGACAGTCTCCTAGAAAGCTTTTGCTTTTAAGATCTAGCTCATGCTAGACAATCCACCCATCTACTTCTCTAACAAACAAGTTTTTTTTAGTGTTTTCTTATTTTCAGGTCATCCTCCCAAGCCAAAGAGGATCTCTCCACAATCACTTGGATCCAATGCACTCACTTTAACAAGTATTCTTCCACACCCTTCATCACAAGTTTCTTCTTTTCACACTTAAGAAAAAGCAAAAACTAGATAGAAACAGTATTTGTGGGTCATCTACCAATAATATTGAAAAATATTATGGCTATGTATAATTTTGTATAATTTTGCATTTTAATAATAATAATAATTATTATTATTATTATTATTAATTAGAAATTTTCAAACATTATTGTAGTATATGAATTTATTTTATTTTATTTATTTTTTATAATTAATAACTTTCAAACATTTGTTTGATAAGAGGCTTGAAATCATATCACACTCTTCGGTTAGTATTTTTATTAAAAGGAATGCTCCAAATCTTGGTGGCATTAAACTTAATTTTGATATGGCCTCCAAAGGCAACCATGGTCATGTAGGTTTGCATAGGCATTTTCAAAGACTGTGAGGGTCAACCACTCTTAATATTTTTCTTGGCTACTGACATTGATTACAATAATGTAATTGAGGCCAAAGTGCTCCTAAAGGGCATCAAAATTGATCAAATCAAGGGATGGAATAACCTCACTGCAAAAGGGGATTTTCAGATAATCATTAATGCAACCTTGTGAGGAACTGATAAAAAATGGAGGATCAAAATTATAATAGATGAGATCACCCAATTAATACACCATTTTGATAAGATTGATTTCCTTCACAGAAAGCGAGATGGCAACAAAGTGGTTGATTGGGCAGAAAATAAATGGGTCACAATCAAACAATCCATGAATACAACCATTACTTTTTTGGAACCACCATTCCTCAATGACTTGCAATCTCTTCTTGTTGGGGATGCTTCTCAATTGCTACCATAGACCTAATAATCTTGGACCATGGGGGTGGAAAAGTTGTCAAGTTTCAATACAAATATATATTCATAATCGGTAGGTGATTTTTAATGTGATTGGAGTCTGCCTTAGGGGGATCTACATTTATTTCCTTTACCTATGTAACAATATCCCCCCTTTATGTCATCATGGCATCTGATTCCACTTCAGATGGGTTTATGTGAATCTTTTTTCATTTCAATCAAAAGGATTTTGATGGCAATGCAGATTTTTAGGTTCTAGTTTATGATATTCTACTGCCCATAATGGATTATAGGAAAGCAATTAAGATTGAATAAACATCCTCTTCAAAGACTTGATCCAAAAAGGCAAAATTGGCAGCTAAGAGGAAAATAATGGAGGTAGTAACAAATACTTTTACATGTTACATTGACTGATAAATTTAAAACACCCTCATAAGGGTCTCACTGAAAAGAATGTGGAATACGATGACTGAGATGAACGAGGTGGAAGGTAAGGATATCTCCAAATTTTTGAAATCCCTCATTTTAGATACTAAGTAGTCTATGTGTTGACACAATGTGTTGGATGTTACTCAATCCTTGAGTTGTGTGAACATGTTGTCTAACATGATAGGGACATATATGTTGCATGAAGAACACACAAACTTGGAAAATCTCCTTCATTTTGTGGAGCTTGAGGGTGCAGATCACTGTCATAGGATTTTGGATGGACTCCTAAAGGTAAGCAAAGGACTATCCTTCATTGCAAAGTGTCTGGGTAATCATCTACCCTTTGATTGTGTGGTCCAAAAACCTTCCTACTACTCAAATGATGAATTTGGGATCCAAAGGAATGCAGGGGATGATGGACTAGGACATGCATCCATAATGTTAGCCAATGAGGAAGAAGTAGACAATGTGGAAGTAATTACTATAGACTACTTTGATACCAATAAGAATAATAGTGTTTCCATAATCCATTTCAAAAGCGAGAAGAAATATTTTTGGTTAAAATTGTGTAAAAGCTTTTGGATCGACGTTTCAGGTCACACTCTGTAAACCATCATCAAGATGAGAATTAGAATCATGCCAAAATCTTGAGTGACCCAAAACATCGATCTAAAATCTTTTACACAGTTTTAACCATAAATATTTCTTATTACTTTGATACCATTTTTCATATTTTTGGTGTGATAATTATAATTAAAACAATGGTCTTTGAGGGGGCTATGTAATTTGCTTTCCCATCACCCTCTTTAAACAAGACAATCTCGATGACAAAATAATGTATAGTTTACTATATAATAGAAATGGTTTATAGATGGATTTTTTCTGGGGGGGAAGGCTTTGTGTGTTCTAGTTATAGCTAATTCTCTTTGCTATTGCACACACCTCAACCCACACACATCACTCTTCATGAAATGAAAGAGTTCTGAAAAATAACTTGATTTTGTATAAATGATGGGGCTTTGAGACTATTTTTTTCCAAGCCTACAAATTTGATAAAATACTTGGTTTGACTCTTCTTGTTGTGCATCTTAAGGGCTCTTGATGGTTGGTTTGTTATCTTGTGAATATGGACCCATGTTGTTGACTGATTTTTTGGTGAATTTTATATCTCATTGGTGCTTTGTTGTATGATCCTCATCTATTCGATTAATCTCTTGTTACCGGTGTACCTTGATATGGATAATATCTATTTAGGTGCTTAGTACCCTTTATTTTCAAACCCATTATGGAAGTTTCCCCAAGTCTCTTTTATTTTTAATTTTTTTTTTGTGGGCTAGGACTATACCCTAGTTATTTCTAACCAAAGAAAAAAAATCAACCATTATTACAATATATAACTTTATTTGCATCAAAACAATGATGTATACATTTTAAATTAATAATTTTTTTGGATTTTTTTTTATAAGGGTAAAAAGAGGGTTTTGACAAGATCTCAAAATTTGGAAGAGAAGCTTTTAAAGGTACTAGAGCTCTGAACTGATATTGGGGCACAACAAGGGGCCCAAACCCTGAAGAAACATCACTATAAAGATTCACTCAAATACCAAAGCTAACAGATGGATATGGAAAAGAGGAAAATGTTCCCCCCTTTAGTGAGGGGAGAGATATGAAATCAAGATGATGTCGGTTGCTCCTACATCTGATCTAACATCCCAAATTTCAAACCATCATCATCTAAAATTAGGGAGTTCAGTTCGCCCTCATAATCAACATCCTCCACCTCCACCACCCTCTCAAGAGAAGTATTAGGAGGGTCAGTTGGAGAGGAGGCAGACCAAAATGCAAGGTAAAGAACACCCCATGGTTGTTCCAAATAAATTCATCATTAGGACCCTCTTTTTTCTTCCAGGACCACTGATAACCACAAGAAGCTTAAAATGTATAAAAAATCACACAATGCCCAATATTGTTGTAGTGGAAACACTAGAAAAGAAGGCATTCATAGTTGAAGAATTGAATCCAGGAACCCCAAGAAGAAACCACCTTGAGAGAATGAAAAAGAGGTTTGGACATATCATTGATAGTGAAAATTCTTGTAGTTCTGATTCCCATAGAACTCTCCTCTATTTTGATGAAGGAACCCACCAAATTAATCAACATTTTGATGATCCTATTTGCATAAAACAAGTGGGATATTATTAAATCTTAACCATATTGCAGTAGCAAAAATAGTTGTCTTTTCCACATCGAAAAAAGAGACCAAGGGCAAAAGAAAAATCCATGGTTGCCAAAGAACCAGGGACTAGATTTCTTGTCGAAGTCACAATCAACAACAAACCTGAAATTAGCATGAAAAAACCCTTTTCCAAGTATAGAGAAACATAGGGTGGTAATGGAATTCTACTCGAAGGCAACCCAACTAGCAAGATTAGTCAACGAAAGGAAGAGACCCACACATATGCCAAATAAAGTTATGTTGCCAATGTCAGTTTCCACATCATGAATTGAAGATTCAAGGAGAGACAACACATGGGACTCATCAAGGAAGTAGATAGGGATATCACATACCAAGAAAGAGGGTTAACCAGATTGGGACTGCGACTGGTGAGTAACAACATTAAGACTAGTCAAAACCGATGGAGCAAGTGAAGAAGCCCCTTGATTTCTGAGAGCCGGAATAAAGGAAGGAGCTTTGAGTGTTGAAGCTGGGAACAAAGATCTAAACAAAAGTTTGAGAAGCTATGAAAAGGGTTAGTGTCGTTTCTACAGTCTGGGTATATCCAACATTTGCTAAATGCTATGTTGTCAAGGAGATCCACCTAAGAAAATTTGTCAATTGTCGCAATGGAGCTAACAAGGTAACCATCCATAGAGAGATTTAGATTGAAACGCCAAACATTGGCCAATAGATTTGATGCCCCCAAAAATGAGAACATGATGCTGAGGGGATTTATGCTTCGAAGGGTTTTAAAAACCCTACAAAGACCCTTTTTTTAGCCATCGGAAACCTTACTGTCCTGAACCTTGAAATCACAATCCTTGGTCTCTGTAGTAAGTTCTGACGATTCTGAACCTTCTTCCTCATTGTCAATTAAAACATCAAGATATTTGAATGCGAATACAACTAAAGTTGGCCCGAACGCTCTCGTGCCAAAAAGCTTACGGAGAGAACTTTTGGGTGTTGAGCAAGCTTAAGGACTTAAGTTTAAATTTACCAACAAACAAATGCTTTGTTGTCACAAAGTATTCGTGTTTTACTCACAATCATATTTACAATTGCTAACACAAATAAGCAAGGGCAAGGGTTTGACGTAGTTTTCATCGATGATTTCTCATGAGCTATAAACTTTTTTGGAAAATTACTTTATTGACAAAAACCAAAATAGGACTATAACATCAAAAATTATACACTTTGGAAGTTTAAATCTATTAAATATGCTAAAATTTCAAAATATAACAAGGAAAGTTAGCTTTGTAATAAATTTGGGAAAAAGCATAAAATGTATGAAGACGAATGAGAAGAATAAGTTTTAGTAATTTATATGATAGATAGATATATCGCAAAGAAAAAAGAAATGAGTGGTTGTGGGTCAGAGGAGGGTCCGATGGGAACACCTGAACCTGAGCGCTACAAAGGACAAGAAGCGATAAAGACAAATAAAGGCGAGCATGACGAGTAAATTGGTCCACTTGTTACTCTGCTTCAGCACCTCCTGTTTCATGACGCCCTCCACATCCATCACACACTTGCCCATCAAGTAATCCAAACATTTAGCGGGGTCTGCATATTCGTTGATCAACAGCGCCTCCAGCGGATACTTGATTAGACTCATGTAATGCATGAACATCCAGTACTTTGGCATCTCCGACTTGGATACAAAGAAGCCCGAGAAGAGAAAGAAGGTGCCCAGGCAGCCCGTGATGAGAGTGGTGCCCATTATATAATTGGGCACCACCGCGCTCATCACTGCTACCAGAGAATTCGCCCCGTAAACTGCCAGCCATATGACCACCACAAAGTAGAGAAACGCATACGCACTGGGATTCAAACCGGCTAAGAAATAAACAGGAATACAGAAGAGCAGGGCCACGATTAACATAAAGGGCAGAAACACAAGAGCGTTGGCTATGACATACGAGGACACTCTATACGCCCCGCCGTACGTTTCCCTCATCAAAATTTCCCGCTCCTCCACAAATATCGGCAGCCCTTCGCTTGCGCACGATAACAGAAACGTGAGGCTGAATGCGAACAGCCCCAGGCGTTCTCCGGCGCTTTGGGATTTGTAGAATATGGAGCCCAAGCAGAGGCCGGCTGCCGCCGCCTGCACCGTCCTACCTGAAAAAAGCTGTTTGCTTCTTAATACATTCAGGAAAAATCTCTGCGAAAGCACCGCGATTTCATTCGCCCTGGAGGTCGCAAACCTGGGCGGATCATAGATGTTCCCTTCTGTACTGATGTTTACGAGAAACAAATCGTAGAGAGTAACCTTCACCCGATCCTTGGTCTTCATTTGCAGGGATCCGATGGCGTCCATGGCGTACTCCAGAATGTTCACGTGCGGCATGATTTGGTAGCCTGCGGAGAGAATGTTGGATTCTAACGTTTTGAGAGAGCCGTGGTGGACGGCGTAACCATCGGAAAGCAAGAGGATGGAGTCGAAGAGCTCCAGGATTCGAACGCCTGGCTGGTGAATGCTCAGAATCACCGTCCTTCCGCGGAGCACTGCCATGGATTTCAGTATCTTTATGATGTGCAGCGCCGAGAAACTGTCCAGCCCAGAGGTGGGCTCGTCGAGGACCAGAACCGCCGGGTCGTGAATGACATCGACGCCGATGGAGACCCGGCGCCTCTCGCCCCCTGATATGCCCCTCACCTTGTCGTTACCGATCCTGGAACGCGCGACGTGCTCGAGGCCCAGCTCCTTCATCAGGGCTTCCACCCTGCACCTCTTGTCGCACCGCCCTCGCACTCTGAGCCTGCCGCTGAACATGAGCGTCTCCTCCACCGTCAGAAGAGGGAAAAGCGCATCATTCTGCGTCACGTATCCCGATATTCTTCTCAGCTGCTTGCTGTCTGCGGCCATGTCGTTCACGAATATGCTCTCCGATGCGCCCTTCATTCTACCCGCCAGGATCTGTAGCAGAGTCGATTTGCCCGCGCCGCTCGGCCCAGCTATCGCCAGGATTTCCCTTGGCTTTGCCTTGCATTTTACATTGTTTAATATACATCTGCTCTCCCCACCGCCCTTGGAAAACCAGCCCTTCTTACGCACCTCTAACTTGTACGAAAGATTTCTGGCCTCTATCTTGTAACTCCTCTCTGTTAACTTGTAAATGGAAACCGACCTCACTTCCTCCTCATCACATGAATAACTTCTTCCCATCTTATCTCCACTACAAGCTACAAACTACAAACGAGGCATCACATGGGCATGGGGTATGTAAATTGATTTAACGAGGAAGAAGAATGCAATCTGCAATTTAACGAGGGAGAGAGTCTCCAGTCTCCAGTCTCCAGTCTCCACACGTATCAACCACAGTAAATTCTTTAAATCATATCGGAGGGCTATGCATCGGGTTCACGGGCGGGCGGATATGTTCTACTCCCAAATTCGAATCCAGCGACGCATAATAATTATTTGAGGGTCACATGACGCATAAGACAAAAGCAGGAAACACAGAAACACAGGCATGGGCATGGGCATGGGGATGGGCTTGGTAAAACAATGCATAAAGTAGTCAGTCACATTCGTGTACAGGAGCGGCACTCTGCAAAGTCACGGGGTGGCTGTGTTAAAAACAAATATTTCTCATCACTTATGTTTCTTGGCCACAAAATTGAAAACAAAAAGTTAGTTTTATCACAAATGATCGTGGTGGCACGTTCGTCAAAAATATGTTAATTCTTAGCCACTACTTTATAACAAAACTTTTATGCGAGGGCCCCACCCCACAAATATGTGGTTATTATATTTCATGTGGTCATCCACCATTATGGTACAAGTACCCACCACCACCATTATTATTATTATTATTATTATTATTATTATTATTATTAGTGATCATCCATAGTCTTTGCCGTGCTTCTTGTTTATTGTTATTTTAGAGTAGTTTGCATTTTTAAAAGTAACGATGTGATTATATATTCGATTGTATCTATCTTCGGATTGCAATATATTTTTTCAATTTATTTGTAGATAGAAATAATGTATCAACATATTTATATTATGTCATTTTTATTATTATACAATAAAATTAAAATATAATAGGAAAGAAAGGGATAATAATAAGATAAAAATATAATATTTTAATATAATTATAACATGTTTATATAAATAAAAAATAAAATAATTATTTAATTAAAATATTATATATTTAAATATTATATTTTAATATAGTATGTATTTCAACCTTTTCTACTAAATCCTAAAAAACAATAAATATGATGTAAAGCCTATCAAATTCCAAACTTTATATGAATGTTCTTTATATATATATATATATATATGAAAGCATTATAGAAAATATTTTAGTTCACTCTAATTTATGTTTTAAAGAGTAAATTATGTGAAATTGATTCATTTTTTACAATAGTATAGTATTTTTTTATGAAAAAAAAAGTAGAATACATGTGTACAAACACATTTTTTTTGAGTGAATAAATCATTTTTTGTATATACCATATATGGAGACTCTTGAAAATAGTTTTTATTAAATTTTTAATGTGTATGTGTGTGTTTTTAAATCATTTTACAAGACAAGAAAATTGAAAAATTGAAACTACAAGTGTATAAATACAATTCTTTTACCTTAACTTCATAAAAATCATTTCTTTCAAAGCATAGCCAACAATGTGTAGATTGTTGAGATATAAATTTTATAAACTTTTGATTAATAACCCAAAAAGTATAAATCTATATATATGTATAAACCATAATGAAATATGTTATTTAGAAATTAAGTAATAATTAACAATAATAGTTTAACATTATAAAAAATTATATATTCAAAAACTACATTCTTCTCTCTACAAAATTATATAATTTGTTTTAAAAATAAATAAATATGCTTACTTAAACAAGTCCACAAAAGCAAGAAAAACTTATAAATTTAACAAAGGTCAAGTGTGCTAGTCTAATGCATGTTTGAGTGTTAGGCTTAGATCCTCCAAACCTAAAATCATGGCTCTTTTGGAGGGAAACATACAAAACTAAAAAATGTGGAGCAAAGAGCGCATGCCCTTTAGGCCCTTTGCCAAAGGGTGTGCACCCTATCTAGTGCAAATACTGCACACCTTTTAAATGTTATTTTGGAGGGAATGTAGGAAATTTTAAAAATGTGGAGTTAAAGGACGTACAACCTATGTAGTACAAAGGGCGCACACCCTTTATTTTTACTTGTGTTTCTTTTGTCTGTGAGTTGAAATGTATATGTAGTAAAATAAAAATTTAAATACAAGAATCATATTATTATATTTTAAATTTATTTTACTAGAAATATAAGAAATCAGGGCCACTCTACATCTTTTAAAATTGATTCTATATCTCTAGGAGTTACTATTTAGAAGACATTCTTTTTAAATTCAATCTGGTTAGTACTTAAATTTTTAGAATTCCAGTACTGAACATAAGGTGTAAAAATTACAGATCCTATATATAGGTCTATTATATACGTGATACAACTGCTTTATATATCTATTTGGGAGATGACACCCTATTTATGGTCAGGGTACTATTGATCATTTTGATCACAAGTCAAAATGGGTCAATCCCCTATAGTCAAAAAACTTATATAAGGGTCTAGTATAATGTTATAGGGTGTATTTAATGTCATATATTATGTTTTTAGCCTTGGTCATGGTTTAATCAGGTCTTATGTCAACTTAAGTCACTTAAGGGTCATTTTTTATTCATATTATTTTCAAGGTGTCCAAGTGTCCTAGTTTTCTTCCCAACATCCAAGATATCAGATTCCCTATCAAGAATGTCAGTCTCATCTGAAACTTGTAGGTTCTCTAACTAAAAACAAAGAAAACAACTATTAAAAAAAAGAAGTTTGACACTTGTATGACCTATAGGGGAGTGTGACATGTGTAACAACCTTGTGGGATGACTCTTCAACTTCTTCAAACTCAATTCCATGCTTGACATGCTTTTAAAGTTATAAAAAAGGTAAAAAACCATTATGCTCTCTTATCACTCCACCATGCACATAAAACCAGTCAGCAGGTTTATGCTTGATATGATCAGTTGGAGAAGTTTCAGATCAAACACCTTTGAGGGGTGATATGATAACTCCTTTAACAAATAATTTGAACCTTGTCCCTGCTTAGTGCGAGTGCACAAGTATTTTATTAATTTTCAAAAAATAAGTACATAAGGGTGCCTTTACTCAGTTAACCCTTTTACATTGCAAACATAGATTATATAGATTTTATCCATGACCGGTAAAACTAACTAATCCTATAACCAACTATTTACAGGAAATCAACCCGTAAGGTATTTCTAATTAATAAACACAAAACATGAAAACTACCTAAAACTAAAACTAAGTAACTTTATTTTATGCGGTTGTCTTTACTAAAAAGATGCATGCCCCATTAACAATAATTATTTATTAACCTACCAAAAAAAATCTAACATAATGTTAAGCCTTTGGAGCAAGTCCTAATAAACCCCCATATAATCCAAAGTTAGGTCTTTGGACACATACCAAGAATTTTTCTAAATTTTTCAAATTTGATTCTGTCAAGGGGTTTTGTGAAGATGTCAGCTGTCTGATCGACAGTTGGGCAATATATTGGATCAAGAGCTTTCTTTGCCACTAGCATTCACAGATAATGGTATTTAACATCCATATGTTTTGTTTTGGCATGAAACACAAGATTATTAGACATCTTGATTGCACTTTGGTTATCAATGTATAATTGTGTAGGAGAAAACTGAGAACCCCTGAAGATCTTCAAGAATATGACGTAGGTAAATAGTTTCTCTGGAATCATCCCATACTACAATATACTCTGATTCTACTGATGAATTTGCCAATGTATCTTGCTTCTTACAACACCAAGCAATGGTAGTTGAACCCCTATATATAGTGTATCCTGTGGTTGACACTCTGTCATCCACACATCTGCCAAAATATGCATCATAATATCCAACAAGTTTGAAGTTCTTGTTGCAGTGGTGTTCAAGGCCATATGTTTTCATTCCCTAAAGGTAATGAAGTACTCATTTTGCCGCATGCCAATGAATTTATCTAGGCTCATGCATAAACCTAGATAAAATTCCAACTAAAAATGAAATATCTGGCTTGGTAGTCATCAAGTATATCAAACCTCCCACCAATTATCTATATGTGGTGCCATCAAAAAATGCATTGCTATCATCCTTAGACAATTTCAAGTTACTTTCCATGGGAGTGAGGGCAGGTTTGCAATCACTCATGCCAAACCTTTCTAATAACTCAAAAATATACTTTGTGAAATGAAAATTCTATGCTCTTTTTGAGTTACCTCTATGCCTAGATAGTAGTGAAGAAGTCCAAGAACTGTCATCTCAATCTCATCTTTTAATTCCTTCTTCACAGACTTGTTATGGTTTTCATCATTACTTGTGATAAACAAGTCATCAACATAGAGAATAAGTATCACCATTTTCTTACCCTGTACTCAAAAATAGAGAGTATCATCAGATTCACTACAATAAAAACCAATGGATTTCAAGTATGGATCCATTTTCTCATACCAAGCCCTAGGTGCCTATTTGAGCCCATACAAAGCTTTTATCAATTTAAACACTTTGTGTTCGACACCCACCTATTCAAAACCCTAAGGTTGTTTCATATATAGTTCTTCCTATAAATCACCATTTAAAAAAGAACTTTTAACATCCAATTGATGTACTTTTCAACCATTTTGTGCTGCTAAGGCAAGTACCATACGAATAGTGTGCCATTTGGTAGTTGGTGCAAATGTTTCCTCATAGTCAATACCTTCTTGTTGCACATATCCTTTTGCAACAAGTCTTGCCTTATGTTTATCAATGGAGCCATCTGATTTATACTTAGTCCTATAAACCCATTTACATCTGATGGGTTTAACATGTGGAGGAGGATCAACTAAAACCCATGTATTATTTCTAAGTATGGCATCATACTCACTTTTCATTGCCTATTTCAAACATGTTCAATAGATGCTTCCTCAAAAATGGATGGCTCGGAGGAAGAAGTAGTAACAACCATAGCATAGTTTACCTATTTTTGATAATTCATGGGCCCTGTTAAACCAACTTCATCTTATTTCAAGTCAGAAAAAGTACTTTGAGCCCATTTTGGATACTTAGTCAAATTATTCAAATCAGGGACTCCAGAATTCTCATTATGTGCATCATTCGAAGGGGGACTTAGAAAATTTTCAATAATTTCTAAGTCATCAACCTGTGAACTTGTAGATGAAGGAGAGGAAAGTGAAGGAATTTGAGTCTCATACGATACTTTGAAGAGTTATCCCCATTATTCAAACCCTTATCTCTTTTTGTATTTTTCCTCTCTAATCTATCAAGTTGAGAATCAATCTCTGTAGTGTTCATAGTCCCAAAATCATCAAATATTACATCTCGACTCACTATGAATTTGCCTGTATCCTATGAAAGCAAATGAAACCCCTTTTTATCTTTAGAATAACCAAGAAAGATGCATTTTTGACTTCGTGGTTCCAACTTAGTTCTATGTTTAATAGGAACCAAAGAAAAATAAATACATCCAAACACTTTCAAGTGTTTAACTTTTGGTTTAAACCCATTCCATGCATCATATGGAGTTTGTCCCAAAATTGCAACTATGGAGGACCTGTTTCTCAAATACATTGCAATACCAATGGCTTCTGCCCAAAACTTATCAAGCTGTTTATAGTGCAACATAGCAAGTGTTATGCCCTCTAAAATTCTGTTCATCCATTCAGATACTCCATTTTACTATGGAGTATAAGCATTAATATATTATCGATGATTGCCATGTTATTGAAAATAATTTGAAAATTCATTTGAGGTATACTCACCTCCGTTATTTGAATGAAGAGTGACCAAATGTGAACCTGTTTCTTTTTCGACTAAGTGTAACCAATCAACAAACTTAGCGAAAACTTTAGATTTGTTTTTCATAAAAAATACCCAAGTCATCTGATAAAAGTCATCAATAAACAAGACAAAATATCTACACCCACCAATGGATGATTTTTTCATGTCACATACATCACTATGAACTAACTGAAAACACCTGTTAGCTCTCTAGGATGACTGTTTAGGAAATTTTTCTTGATTTTGTTTGCCCAAAATAGATGACTCGCAAAGAATACCATCTTTGTGAAAAGTGGGAAACCCACTCACCATACCATATCTTTGCAAATCCAATAAAGAGTGGATATTCAAATTTCCATAATCGAGATGCTATAACCGTTGTGTAGACATAGTACCTATACCTGTGTCAATAATTGCCACAAGTTCTATAGTGGGAGGAAACACTTTATAATACAATCTAACCAAGTTTCCATCTTCATATCCTGTATACATTGTTTTATAATCATCTTTCATTGAATTGATGTAAATGAGCCCATTTTCAAGCACAATTTGATAACCTTTCTTTCGAATAGTTACTAAAAAAAGTAAGTGTTTCTTCAATGTGGGAACATATCAAACATCCTCCAAGTATTTTATAGACCCATTAGGAAGAAGAATCCAAATAGATCCAAGTCCTAGTGGTGTATGCATAGACTTATCTGCCAAGGCAACCAGAGAGAGAGAAGCTTCCTTGAAAGACCAAAATAAATCTCTCCTAAATGTCATGTGTTTGGTTTCTCATGTGTCTAAAACCCATACATCTGTGAGCTCATCTCTAGCCTCATATTCAATATAATCAATGTGCCCCAAAGTAGTGAATGCAGATTCATGGGCAACATTACTGGAATCATCATAGTCATGATCGACATACTGAGTAGAGTTATACTTAGTCACTTTTTTTGGCCTCTAAATTTTATCAAAAGGAATCCTACATTGTGAGGTAATGTGACCAAATTTTCCATATCTATGACACTGAATGTCTGATCTACCTCGACCTCTGCCCCTATATGAGTTGTGACCATGTCCTCGATCACTTGTTTCATGTGAATGTGATTAGTTAGATTTTTGGTTATTTGAATGACCCCTACCTCTATTTTGATATCTACCTCCTCTATAATCTTGACCCCCTCTATAACTATTTCCTCTATTATTTTGATGTCCAGATGAAGATGAACTAGGATTTGACTCTAAAACATGGGCTTCTTTAGTTTTCTTGGATTTATTGGGTAGAGAGAGGTCAAGTTAGATGAGAAACTCAACCAAGTTATCAAAGGTGATGCATGTGATCTTGTTAGAGGCATGCAAGATTTCAACAAAATTTCTATAGGACCCAGGTAGTCCCTTCAAAGTAACAGTGACTATGAGGTCATCATCTCATTTTCCAAACCCAGCCTTAGTGTACTCAGTAGTGATATTTTTCAACTTATACATATATTCTCCCATATCCCCATCTTCATCTAATGACAAAGTAAACAACTACATATGAATATCTATCTTCTTATGCTTAGGTTTCTTATCATACAAATCTGACAATGTTTTCCATGCAGTGTAACTATGAGGAGAATTTTTAATATGAACATAAGTATCATGAGTACAAAAACATTTAATGAGAGCTAAGGCCTTAGAATCATGAAAATTGAATACATCTAATTTATCCTGTTCTGTTGGTAATATGGGATTTTCATTCTTGACAATATCTCATAACTCATTAAAAACTAGTGAAGCCTCCATCAATCATTTCCAATCAAAATAATTGGAAATTGTTAATCTATCACCATCTGAAAGTAAGTTTTGAATTTTTGGAATCTTGAAATAAAAGCAAGTACAATAGAGAAAAGTTTGACAAAATTCAAAAGAGATGAAACAAATATCACACTCACTGCACAAGACACTGCTTCTGTGAGGTTTTTCACTTAACCCCCGCATAGAGCAAAAAAATAAAAATAAAAAATTGATGGGTTTTGCACTTAACCTCACCAAAAATCAATTGATTACACCCATATTTCACCAAATTACTTCCCTATTCCACCAATTACACCCTTATATCACCACAATAATGTAAAAGAAATAGAATTTAATTCCCCTTTTTTAATTTTTAAAACAACACTATACAATAAGTATGCTTTTCACAACTTTCAAGGCATATAAAAAGTAAATTAAAAAGGAATATTCCTTTTTACAAAAAGTATATTCTAAAGCAATTTCTTCCAAAAAGAAGGGATTTGAACCCTTGACCTCCTCCTTTGCAAGCTTCTTACAAAATAACTTTAACCAATTGCTCTAGGAACACTTTCAAAGTATAATACTCAGAAACTTGTACTTATGCTGGATTTTGTCTATGAGGGAAAATTTAAAAAAATTTACATGTATGTAAATACATTCAAGATTTTTCCTTTTTTAGCCTTCTTTTCTAAGCTTGTCACGTGGGACCCATTTAAGACAAATATTTGATATCCAAACTTTAGAAACATGAAAAAAAAATATTTGCCTGAGTTTTATCACTACACCATTTTTGCTTGGGATGCCATGGCAACTCCTAGAACTATTTTCTGCACATGCTCTCACTCCTTGTAGCCGTACAAATCCATACAGGTAGGATAAAAATGATTTTGGCTGAGTTTTAGCAAATTTTTAAGTTATAATTTGCTGGAAATGGTTTCAAATCTTAGCCAAGGCGTTGGAAGGCCATACCATTGGCCGTATAAATAAAAAAAATCTAGATTTTCTTTTGAGGATTAAAAATAGGGGTTTTAACTAGATCTATAGGTGTTTTTGGATTCAAAAGCGCTGAAAATGAATGTAATCAACAATGTCAGCCATGGATGAAAAATATAGAGGTTTTCAAAATGTAAACAGGCTGTACAAGTTTATTTTTTTCCAAAAAATAATGAATTTAATAACATTTAAATGCTAACAAATTCATTTTTAATGCCAGATGAGGAGTTTGAATACAAAAAAATGGAATATGAATGGGCAAAATGACCAGATGGTCATATGAGAGAAATACACAAGCTTAAATGCAAAAATATTTGAAAAATTAAAATAATTTAATAATTTTTCAAACTTTTGACATTACATTTAAGCCAATAAAATATTTTCTTGATATGTCATACCTTATTTCATGCCATTTGATTTCTCATGAATTCAACTTTTCACCTTACCTTCTTTCAAATTCACCAATGCTCTCAAAATTCATTGTGCTGGACAAAACCAAGATCTGATACCACTAATAACTCCTTTAAAAAATAATTTGAACCTTGTCCCTACTTAGTGCGAGTGCACAAGTATTTTATTAATTTTCAAAAAATAAGTACATAAGGGTACCTTTCTGTTAACCCTTTTACATTGCAAACATAGATTATATAGATTTTACCATGATCGGTAAAACCAACTAATCCTATAACCAACTATTTACGATAAATCAACCTATAAGGTAGTTCTAATTAATAAACACAAAACATAAAAACTACCTAAAACTAAAACTAAGTAACTTTATTTTATGGGGGTGTCTTTACTAAAAAGATGCATGCCCCATTAACAATAATTATTTATTAACCTACCAAAAAAAATCTAACCTAATGTTAAGACTTTGGAACAAGTCCTAACATGATAATACTGTTGGGAAATAACCCGGAAGCACACAATTGATTACCAAACCAAGCAACTTAATATGCGGAAATTAACCAGATTCACCAAGTAAGTAGAATTCAGAATAACACATGATATGAGAGACAATACACAAATTGTATTAACACTTTATACAGAAAAGAATACAATAAAGAAGATGCCACTTCTTCTCCACCACCTTACAGAGGTTTCCCACACCTCAAGTGAACAGTAATTCTTCTCCCCAAAGCTCTCCCTCTCAGGTCCCAACACCCAACTCAAATACAGAGTTGGTGTTCACCTCTTGTGCTCCACACACACCACAAGTGCTCCACGCACTCCACAAGTACTCCACGTACTCCACAAGTACTCAAGGTACTTCAAGTAGATCTCCCATGAACCTGCAACAACCTGCAATTCAACAGACCATACTTATGGAAGGAACTCCCTTGCCTTCCTCTTTGCTCTATCCGAGTACACACCTGTACTCCAAGTAGATCCTGCCTGATACTGCTCCCTGTTGTGTTGCTGTCTATATGATCCTGCACACTTGCAAATCAAACCCGGTTTTGCTCACCTGTGAACCTTGACCTTGCACACACATACACCTGCAGATCAATGATCTTACTTACCATGTAGATCTCCTATATAGGCCATGCAACTGTGACCAAGATCCTACACACCTGAAGAATCCTGCTGACTCTCCAAAATCAGCACCCACCTGGTACTGAGGAACTAGGAGGAACACCCTTGCTCACCTCACACACAGAAGGAACAAACTTTGCTCAACTCAAACTAGAACACTTTTCCAATACAACCATGAGTCTATTATATAGATCTCATCCAAACAATAATTAGACATCTAATTACAATAATTAGATCCGTAGCTCTCAGTCTAAAAATAGATCTCTTCATGCAAACACTTGGTTCGTTAGCTAACTGCCCGTAATAAGCTCACAGTCGAACCACACAGGCGACCGACGTCGGTCCCTATCTGCCTGGGGGTCGCCGACGCCGGTCGATCCATGACTGACGTCGGTTGCATCCTGTCTCCTACCTGCCGACGTCGGTTGGCCAGACCAACGCCAAAGACTTCTGACACTCAGCAACTCAACCTGCAACCTCCTCCATGTCTGCATCAATGAAGCTTTTAGCTCCACAACCTAACAATCTCCCACTTGGAAATAAACAGCTGCACTGTACCTGTACTTGTACCCCGTCTAATCTGTTTCCTGGTTTGTATCCCTCTTCAAGATCAATCTTGAAGACAACCCACCATACAACCTGTGATGTACCACCTATCATCCGAGTACCCTGCCACATCCGAACCTACAAACACATGTAGTGAAGTCTTGACCCTGCATAGCATGAATCCCTGCTGCCGGTCCCTCTCAAGTACCTGAGAACCCACTTCCCCGAATTGGCTCCTAACTCTCTGACAACTCCCACTGCATGAGAATACTCAGGTCTATACCAGACCTCATGTGATTTTGGACACTGTACCTATCCAGCCCTTAGTGTGCTCTAGCTCTGCATCCTGAACCTCGCCAACACCTGATTCACATCAGCTCCCACTCGAGACAAAATCAACCTGTGATCTCCATGTCTCCCATGTCAAAGAATTTTGCTGCTCCAAACTCCTCATGACATGCCACTGAACTAATCTTACCCTTAGCTCAGCAAAACCCTGTATGTACAAACCTGCTAGCAAACATACCATCCACATACAGCAATAAAATGACATCATGACTCATCATCCACCTGGTAAGGCAAACCACAGTAGTTACCTGACATTAACTGAAGCCATGCTTCATCCTCCACCTGTCAAAACCTGTACCACTGTCCTGCAGCTCCTCAAGACCATATACCTGGTCTTTCGTCTCATGTATCTGTTCTCTCTATTCTTCTACTAAGGAATCCATTCATCTCTGTGCTTTCATACCTGCTGGCAACCCTACCAAAACACACATGTTTGGTTCTCCTCTAAGGAATCACATCCTCATCCATGCCAAGCTCACACCTGTTTCCTGGATCCTTCCTGCTCTACAATCAGCAACATGTATAAAGAAGAGGAACAATGAATTTGAGGGCCTACTTACGTCTTCAGTCCTCCGTATGGGTGTTTGAGACTCCTTGACAGCGTGCTGTCCACCCAAAATCTGTTACAGTGACCGACCTCGATCACCCCACAGTCTGCATTCGACCGACATCGGTTCCCATGCATCTGTCCCTGACTACCGACCCTGTCGACGTCGGTGTCCCTTCTGCCGACATCGGTCCTCCTGACTGACATCGGTCTTACCTACTGCCGACGTCGGTCCCATGACCGACGTCGGTCTTAACCTGCCCGACATCGCCAGCTTCGGTCTGCACATGACCGACATCGGCACCTATCTGTTCGACGCCGGTTCCTCCTGACTGACATCGGTATCTATGTTCGCCTGTGAGTGATGACTTTTTACCCGCGAGCTCCTTTGAATCAATACCCATGTCCAAACTGCCCTGCTCAGAAGTATCCAGCCACATCCACTGGGTTCTGTCCGCCATCTCCTCCAAGAACACCAAGGCTTTCCAGTTCTTAAGCCTGTCAAATATATCTGTCTTTCGCTTAAGAACATGCATCTCCTTCCTGCTCATGTGACCAAGCCTACGAAGCCACGTCTCCGCAACAGAAGAAGATTCAGTAATATAAATAAGTAGATAAAGGGTACCTATTTTCTTACCACCAGCTAATTCAAGTGCATCCGCTATGAGAGTTCTTGTGCATCTCTCATCACCCAATCTTTCTGAAGAAATTAGCCATATCTCCAAACCTGGGACCTGCATGACCTTCATCAACACCTGTGTGTTGGCCATCTGCAATTTCAGCTTCACTTCCCCTTTGCCAATTCTTTGGCAAGGCTTACCAGCTCCTCTACCTGGGGCTGCATGGAAAGAGGCAACCGAATATTTTATCCAAGATTCAACTTTATCCAAGAAACCTCCCAGAGCATCCTGTGCAACAACACCTGCAACATCTGCTTCTTCAGTTTCTTCATGCTGATCTGCTACCAACCAACAATATTCTTTTACCTGCTCTTTCTTTCCATAGGACCGTGAGTGACCATCTGTGCTTTTCAACTCCTCCATTCTTAGCTTACTTTGATCTGCTGTTGCTCTACTCCCACTCGATCAGTAACCCCTGAGAGTGACCTATAACCAAACATAAAACCTGCTTCCTGCAACCTTAGCTCTGATACCACATGTTGGGAAATAACCCGGAAGCACACAATTGATTACCAAACCAAGCAACTTAATATGCGGAAATTAACCAGATTCACCAAGTAACTAGAATTCAGAATAACACATGATATGAGAGACAATACACAAATTGTATTAACACTTTATACAGAAAAGAATACAATAAAGAAGATGCCACTTCTTCTCCACCACCTTATAGAGGTTTCCCACACCTCAAGTGAACAGTAATTCTTTTCCCCAAAGCTCTCCCTCTCAGGTCCCAACACCCAACTCAAATACAGAGTTGGTGTTCACCTCTTGTGCTCCACGCACACCACAAGTGCTCCATGCACTCCACAAGTACTCCACGTACTCCACAAGTACTCAAGGTACTTCAAGTAGATCTCCCATGAACCTGCAACAACCTGCAATTCAACAGACCATACTTATGGAAGGAACTCCCTTGCCTTCCTCTTTGCTCTATCCGAGTACACACCTGTACTCCAAGTAGATCCTGCCTGATACTGCTCCCTGTTGTGTTGCTGTCTATATGATCCTGCACACCTGCAAATCAAACCCGGTTCTGCTCACCTGTGAACCTTGACCTTGCACACACATACACCTGCAGATCAACGATCTTACTTACCATGTAGATCTCCTATATAGGCCATGCAATTGTGACCAAGATCCTACACACCTGAAGAATCTTGCTGACTCTCCAAAACCAGCACCCACCTGGTACTGAGGAACTAGGAGGAACAAACTTTGCTCAACTCAAACTAGAACACTTTTCCAATACAACCATGAGTCTATTATATAGATCTCATCCAAATAATAATTAGACATCTAATTACAATAATTAGATCCGCAGCTCTCAGTCTAAAAATAGATCTCTTCATGCAAACACTTGGTTCGTTAGCTAACTGCCCGTAATAAGCTCGCAGTCGAACCACACAGGCGACCGACGTCGGTCCCTGTCTACCTGGGGGTCACCGACGCCGGCCAATCCATGACCGATGTCGGTTGCATCCTGTCTCCTACCTGCCGACGTCAGTTGGCCAGACCAATGCCAAAGACTTCTGACACTCAGAAACTCAACCTGCAACCTCCTCCATGTCTGCATCAGTGAAGCTTTTAGCTCCACAACCTAACAATCTCCCACTTGGAGATAAACAACTGCACTATACCTGTACCTGTACCCCATCTAATCTGTTTCCTAGTTTGTATCCCTCTTCAAGATCAATCCTGAAGACAACCCACCACACAACCTATGATGTACCACCTGTCATCCGAGTACCCAACGACATCCGAACCTACAAACACATGTAGTGAAGTCCTGACCCTGCATAGCATGAATCCCTGCTGCCGGTCCCTCTCAAGTACCTAAGAAACCACTTCCCCGAATTGGCTCCTAACTCTCTGACAGCTCCCACTGCATGAGAATACTCAGGTCTATACCAGACCTCATATGATTTCAGACACTGTACCTGTCCAGCCCTTAGTGTGCTCCGGCTCTGCATCCTGAACCTCGCCAACACCTGATTCACATCAGCTCCCATTCGAGACAAAATCAACCTGTGATTTCCATGTCTCCCATGTCAAAGAATTTTGCTGCTCCAAACTCCTCATGACATGCCACTAAACTAATCTTACCCTTAGCTCAGCAAAACCCTGTATGTACAAACCTGCTAGCAAACATACCATCCACATACAGCAACAGAATGATGTCATGACTCATCATCCACCTGGTAAGGCAAATCACAGTAGTTACCTGACATTGACTGAAGCCATGCTTCGTCCTCCACCTGTCAAAACCTGTACCACTGTCCTGCAGCTCCTCAAGACCATATACCTGGTCTTCCGTCTCATGTATCCATTCTCTCTATTCTTCTACTAAGGAATCCATTCGTCTCTGTGCTTTCATACCTACTGGCAACCCTACCAAAACACACCTGTTTGGTTCTCCTCCAAAGAATCACATCCTCATCCATGCCAAGCTCACACCTGTTTCCTGGATCCTTCCTGCTCTACAATTAGCAACATGTATAAAGAAGAGGAACAATGAATTTGAGGGCCTACTTACGTCTTCAGTCCTCCATATTGGTGTTTGAGACTCCTTGACAGCGTGCTGTCCACCCAAAATCTGTTACAGTGACCGACCTCAGTCACCCCACAGTCTGCATCCGATCAACGTCAGTTCCCATGCATCTATCCCTGACTACCGACCCTACCGACATCGGTGTCCCTTCTACCGATGTCGGTCCTCCTGACCGACATCGGTCTTACCTACTGTCGATGTCAGTCCCATGATCGACATCGGTCTTAACCTGCCCGACATCGCCAGCTTCGGTCTGCACATGACCGACATCGGCACCTGTCTGTTCGACGCCGGTTCCTCCTGACCGACATCGGTATCTGTGTTCACCTGTGAGTGATGACTTTTTACCTGCGAGCTCCTTTGAATCAATACCCATGTCCAAACTGCCCTACTCAGAAGTATCCAGCCACATCCACTGGGTTCTGTCCACCATCTCCTCCAAGAACACCAAGGCTTTCCAGTTCTTAAGCCTGTCAAATATATCTGTGTTTCACTTAAGAACATGCATCTCCTTCCTGCTCATGTGACCAAGCCTACGAAGCCACGTCTCTACAATAGAAGAAGAATCAGTAATATAAACAAGTAGATAAAGGGTACCTATTTTCTTACCACCAGCTAATTCAAGTGCATCCGCTGTGAGAGTTCTTGTGCATCTCTCATCACCCAATCTTTCTAAAGAAATTAGCCATATCTCCAAACCTGGGACCTGCATGACCTTCATCAACACCTGTGTGTTGGCCGTCTGCAATTTCAGCTTCACTTCCCCTTTGCCAATTCTTTGGCAAGGCTTACCAGCTCCTCTACCTGGGGCTGCATGGAAAGAGGCAACTGAATCTTTTATCCAAGATTCAACTTTATCCAAGAAACCTCCCAGAGCATCCTGTGCAACAACACTTGCAACATCTGCTTCTTCGATTTCTTCATGCTGATCTGCTACCAACCAACAATATTCTTTTACCTGCTCTTTCTTTCCATAAGACCGTGAGTGACCATCTGTGCTTTTCAACTCCTCCATTCTTAGCTTACTTTGATCTGCTGTTGCTCTACTCCCACTCGATCAGTAACCCCTGAGAGTGACCTATAACCAAACACAAAACCTGCTTCCTGCAACCTTAGCTCTGATACCACGTGTTGGGAAATAACCCAGAAGCACACAATTGATTACCAAACCAAGCAACTTAATATGCAGAAATTAACCAGATTCACCAAGTAACTAGAATTCAAAATAACACATGATATGAGAGACAATACACAAATTTTATTAACACTTTATACAGAAAAGAATACAATAAAGAAGATGCCACTTCTTCTCCACCACCTTACAGAGGTTTCCCACACCTCAAGTGAACAGTAATTCTTCTCCCCAAAGCTCTCCCTCTCAGGTCCCAACACCCAACTCAAATATAGAGTTGGTGTTCACCTCTTGTGCTCCACGCACACCACAAGTGCTCCACGCACTCCAAAAGTACTCCACGTACTCCACAAGTACTCAAGGTACTTCAAGTAGATCTCCCATGAACCTGTAACAACCTGCAATTCAACAGACCATACTTATGGAAGGAACTCCCTTGCCTTCCTCTTTGCTCTATCCGAGTACACACCTGTACTCCAAGTAGATCCTGCCTGATACTGCTCTCTGTTGTGTTGCTGTCTATATGATCCTGCACACCTGCAAATCAAACCCAGTTCTGCTCACCTGTGAACCTTGACCTTGCACACACATACACCTGCAAATCAACGATCTTACTTACCATGTAGATCTCCTATATAGGCCATGCAACTGTGATCAAGATCCTACACACCTGAAGAATCCTGCTGACTCTCCAAAACCAGCACCCACCTGGTACTGAGGAACTAGGAGGAACACCCTTGCTCACCTCACACACAGAAGGAACAAACTTTGCTCAACTCAAACTAGAACACTTTTCCAATACAACCATGAGTCTATTATATAGATCTCATCCAAACAATAATTAGACATCTAATTACAATAATTAGATCCGCAGCTCTCAGTTTAAAAATAGATCTCTTCATGCAAACACTTGGTTCGTTAGCTAACTGCCCGTAATAAGCTCGCAGTCGAACCACACAGGTGACCGACATCGGTCCCTGTCTGCCTGGGGGTTGCCGACGCCGGCCGATCCATGACCGACATCGATTGCATCCTGTCTCCTACCTGTCGACGTCGGTTGGCCAGACCAACGCCAAAGACTTCTGACACTCAGCAACTCAACCTGCAACCTCCTCCATGTCTGCATCAGTGAAGCTTTTAGCTCCACAACCTAACAAATACACTTAGATAGATTTATTTTCATAATAAGGGTTCAAAGACTGGTTAATTATGATTTATGAATCATCTCTAATAAGTTGATTATGTTTTTTCGCTCTCTATTTCCCATACCCTATAGGTTTTGCTCTTGATTGGAGAGGTTATTAAAAATTAGATTCTAAAATTAACTCTAGAGGACACGTACATATTCACCTCATATTTCTCATGCTTGGTTTTCTTGTTTCAAAGTGTCTTGAGAGGTACAACATCTCAGATTTACAAGTTGGTCTACTTAAAATGACATACAGGTTTCCACTATATGCAAAATCTTCATGCTTTGGTAGTGACTTTAGAGGGTGGTGATAGGTTCATTATCATGTTCCCAATGTCCTCTTGGTTACCTCACTTTTCACTCTCATTCTCCAAATCAATCTTCATAGAATTGTAGTTATTTAGTGACACAGTCAATTTATCCCATGACTGTCATGTACAGTCAACTAAGTAAATTGTGTTAAGGACTTTAACAAGTTCATGGAGTCATAAAGAGTTTGAATAGGTTGATCCTCTCCTTAGAACATGAACAAGTAACTGAGCCCCTCCATATGGTGTAATAAATAAGGTATTATTGTAGTTATGTGCAACATATATACACAATCAACCATGGATACAGAATTACATGTGCTCTCAAGAGACATATTCACATTAGAAAGAGTAATTTTGGACTTTTTTGAAGTTTTTATAAGATGAAGGAATCCATATGATACCTTGAAATGGTGGTAGTGTCACACTACATGCTCATAGTCCATACATCCTTCCTAATGCTCTTGTCTACTATTACATCCACCTTTGGGTGCCCTACAAGAAGATGACATATTGAAAAAAACATACTTGAGTGGTATCTACATCCTCAAGGTTACAAACATACATTTGAATAGGTTATAAGGGACTCAGAGTCATCAAATGACCATACACCATGTATTTTTTGAAATATACATTCACTATCTACGTGCATAAATGCAAAAGTCCACCTATAGGTGGCACCACAAAAAACTAAGAATGCTTGAGGGAGGAAATCGGACATGGTAAAACCCTTCTTGAGGTCCTAGTGTGTTGAATAGATAATGATAGACCTATTTGGAATGATAGACTAATAGTCAATATGGGAGATCACCTTCAAAGGTGAAATGACTATATTCAGGGACCTTATCCCTAAAACATGAAAATAAAGTACCTAACCATTTTATGGAGATCATATGACAAGGTTGTCAAGAGCTTTGAAGCATCTAAATGAGCATACCTTGTAGATCCCACATAGGAGAAAAGATTTGAAAAAATTGGGAGGCATATGATTAGTGGCAGGTAGTCTTTGAAAGGCCCAAAGATGCACATTTGAACACTAAGTTTCTTCCTTATCATCTACAAGATTTGAGTACCAAGTGACCCCCACATCCAGGGTGGTAATCCAAGAACATGTATAGGCATGAAAAATGGTTATATTTAGTTTAAGAGAACATTTATGATCTAAATCTCATTTAAAAGAGGATGATATACAAATTTTTGACCCCATCCACACCTATAGGATCCTACTTGTTCTAATATAGTTGACTATGGTTGACTATGATGAATAGTGAGTAAGTTTGGAGGCTGTGAAGTGTTGACATTGCATAATTATGATATATATGGATCCCAAAAAATGTATAACAACCATAGGAAATTATAAAAAGGCCTCTAAACACTAATTTCAAGCTTAAATCATACAGGACCACCTATAGGAAAGAGAAACATAGTCATAGCCATATGACCTCAGTCTTGACTAATCAGGGTGTAAGAAGAGTTATGTAGGAGGTTCAACTGATAAATAGTCATAAAACTTATTCATCATGATCATGATAGTATTAGTAGGCTATTTATGTTGGATACAATATTAATAAAGGTATAAAATCAAGCAATACATAGTTCATACCTTAAATCCTACACACAGTCCCTTTCTTCATAGTCTGTATTGGGTCTTGAAGGAGTTAGAGGGTCTATTGATCTGATCAAGGGAAATTTTTTTGTATAGATAATATCCAAAAATTTAAGTATCCCATCCAACATCTAGTTTTTTTGAATAAATAGGGGAAGTAACCTTTATTTTGTCATAGATAGAGGGTACTTCCCTAGAAGCACAGACCCTGTAGCCTTGAAGATGGGGATAGGGGAATGAGCTAGGGGATATTTGGACCTTTAAAAGAGGTGTGTAAAGTTGAGTCAAACCTAAAAAACATGATATACCTTTCATATAGGTAATAATCCCAATAGGACGATCTGGAATTTCAAGTATGTAGATAGGCCTGTTAGACATGGTTTAGGCCTAAAGACCAAATAGGGGGTCAATGTTACTTCTAGCCTTATGTGGGAATTATAAATTATTGTAAAATGTTTTATGGAATATAAAAAGTGTGTTAAATCTTCCACATTTCATAATAATTCACAAGGAAAGCCATTTTTGGCTTGAGACAATTTAGGCCTGTGCAAATGAGGAATCAAGCTCGATAGGGTGACTTTGAATGCTCACATCTTCTTGGAGGGTGTGCATGGAGATAAAAGGAGTTTAGGTAAGTTAAAAGGGGTCATTATCATTGATCTTATGTAATTTTTTTACAACTCCAATGTCACATCTCTATGAATAAAGCTTAAGAGTAAAAAACTACCTAAAACCTTACAAAACCCTGAATAAGGACTTGATGAAGGAAATTAAGGAGAAGAGCTATCCTAATGGACTGGAATTACAATTAAATTGATTGGATGATATATAGGATTGTCTAGGGATTACCTCCATCCTATTGAGGTGTTCCCTACTTATATGGATAGGAGGGAATTTGTCTTTCTTTGATTATTTTTAATGTTTTGCAGGTTATAGGAGGTTTCAAAGGATGACATAAAATTTATGAGAAATATTGAGAGTTATTATAACTCACCATGATAATTTAATGTATTATAAAATCACATAAGTATTTACATAGGTGCCTTCACTTTAACTAGTCAAAACTACCAAAGTGAACAAGCTGGTGGGAGAGTGAAACGGCTAAGTGGGTGGCATTTTAAGGTCTAATTGAGGATTAAAAGACTATGAGATGTATTTACATGTGTAATTAAACCAATTTTATAAATTTTTATGGAAAATTTAAGCCAATTTTTATGCCAAGTGTGAGGGGTGAGTGAAACAGGAGTTCTTTGACTATAGGTAGTGATGGATCACTTCTAGAAAAATCCAAATGATTAGGGATGTAACCAATGCATAGTATATCATGTTTATAACCCCTCACTCTTATTTCAATCATGATATCTATCCCTAATTAGTTTTGTGATGTTTTAAAAGGACTGAATGATGGGGATAGTTTTCTTGTGCAGAATGAGGAGTTTTACACCACATTTCACGAGTCTCATGACTTGGGGGGCCATTTTTATATCATACCTTGCATGGTATGTCTCCTAATACATTACCATATATATTTAACTCTCCTCTTAGCATGAAAAGTGTTATAGTGACCTTTGTACTTCTTTTTCCCCACTTCTCTCTCAATTTCTATAAGTAGCTACCATTTTAGCCTTTATAATCTAATACCACACCATGTATGTTGAAGCCTTGTTGGAATGACATTATATTTTGCCTTTGAATATTAATTAAAGTATATTTTTGAGTAATTGAAAAAATATCTAAGTGTGCAAGTGATGTATGGTGATGCAAAGTGATAATTCTCTATCCTTTTTTCCATTATCCTTTCATGTTTGTACAAGAATTCCTATTATAACAGGTCATATGGAGTGTATTTAAGTGTGTTAGGATCATTTAAAGTGTATGATTTTACTTGGAGTGTGAAATTTTCCCTCTTTTTCATTTTCCTTGTGTTCCTTCATACATCATGCCTCTATATTTAAACACTTATATTAGAAACCTTTTAGGACTTAGAGACTAGTTTATATGCTTTGATCCTTAGTAAATAAAGTATGATGGTAATGTGAAATACATATTAGTGTATCAACCCTTATATTAGGATAATTTCATGAAATTTTATAACTCTTTTCCCCATAATCAAGCATTAGATAGGTGATAATCATTTCAATAGACATTCAGGGAGCTAACTCTTAAACCTAGAGGCTCACTTACACTATACATACACCCACTTATCTGAAAGTGTTCTCATGTTTCCAAAATAGAGAAGATGATTGAATACCCTCTTCTAGGGTGTAATATTTGGTGATAATATTTATGACATTCCCAGTGGGACCAAGATCTAAGATATTGGAAAAGATTGTTGGTGTGTTTTTCCTCTAATCAACTTTTAGAAGCAAGTAAGTTAACACCAATGGTGACTCCGAATGATAACTTATGGTTGTAATCAGCCCAAGTATATATCATTGAATATTTTAATTAGTTTTGGTATCTCATCTAAAATATGAGGTTGATATGAATAGATATGGTGAATACCCCTATCATGAGCCTCCTTATCAACCTTACTATGAAGCACATTTTATTTCTCAATAGTCCTATCAAAATGGATATCAATCCTATAAGCCATGACAGCCCTATAGTCCTTAATTTCCCTCTCCATATGGACACTATGTTATTGAAAACCCCTATGATAAAGGATACCAATAACCCTATCAATAAATTCCTTCTTATCAACCCTAATTTGAGCCCTACCAATCATGCCATGATGCTTATCAACCCCAACAAGATGTTTCTATGGATTCTAGATCAAGATACCAAGATGCAAGAATTGAATTCTTAGAGCTCAAAGTACAATAAGTTAGAGATGGTCTTGATCCCCACCATTACCCTCATCCTCCTCTATTAACCCCACCTCACGTTGAATCCTTCTTAGCACTCCTACCAGAGCTGCTAGATAGTGAAGACAATATGGGAACATGGGATCATGAATTTGATGTGCTTCCTGACCATCTCATGGAATGGTTAAGAAGATTTTGTCCAAAGATGGATGAGTGCATGGGAGGTGGTTGAAGATTAAATTAAATGGGGTATCAAATTAAAAATGGACTTGGTTAAGAAGTGCCTTCAATGCTCAATAGATAGGCTAAAGATGTGGGAAAATAAATGACCTAAAATTGAACATGTTGTTATGGAAGAGCCCTAAGGAAGCTATTGACAAGATGGGATTTTCATTAATGTAAGTGTTTCCATTATAACCAGCCCAATAAATCACTTCCCCATAAGCTTACTAGTGTATTAATCTTTCTTAAATCCACTCACAACCCCTCTCATACCTCTCACACTCCATCTCTAATTCATAAACCTTCCACTACACCTCGTATTCCATCTCCTTCACATGATCCTATCCATCAAACTTCCATCTCAACCTTTCTTGGAAAAGATCCCATTTTGAGGGAAGAAAATGAAGAGGAAAGAACCCAAGTCACATCTAATCAAGAAGATGTCATGAGTGACTATGAAGAAGAAATCACCATAAGGACTCCCCTTGGTGAACAAAAGGACAATCTTATATATTGAAGACTCTTTTGCAGCTATCCATGAGGAATGTGGCCAAGACTTGAAGAAAGAGGTATTTTAAGAAGACTCTATGTCTGATCATGAAGTTGTGGATGACCATCTAAATCATAAAGTGGATTGTAATATCAAGGATGAAGGTCAAATCACTCCTCAAGAAGTTACAGTCCTAAAAAAGTCTCATGAGACCAAGGTAGAAGAGATAGTTCTTGGAGATGACTCAATACCTCTATCTAATTTTGAATCACCCTCAGATGCATTGGAACATGAAGAACACCAGCTTGATGACCTCATACATCAAGAGGAGAACATTTAAGAGTTAGTGGTCTTAGAAAAAAAAGAAGATAAGGATGAGTGGCAACTACAAATGGAACTTTTTCAAAAGCTATAAGATCTTTGCCAAGTTGAAGGTCATATACCTAAGAAGGTGGAGGAATAGTTTTCCATGGAGGACAATGACTCGGATTGGGTAGAATATGTAGAGCTCCTTGATGAGCTTGAAGAATTTATAGTTGAAAAGAAACCTAATTCTATTGAGAGCACCATGGAAACCAAAAAGGTATGTCTTGTTGAACCACTATTGGAGTTCATATTTGAGGCGCCATATGGGAAAGTTTAGGCTATTTGGATGAAATAAGAGTTAATTTCTATAGCTAATATATTTGGATCTACTTGGTTCTCATTGAATGCCATGCCAATGAAGTTGGAAAACACCATGAAGGAGATGGAGGCATCAATGCCAAGGATCAAAAGGATACATATCTCATTCATTACACTATGTCATGAATCAAGAGAGGTTTCAAAATTTCCCTTTGATTTAGGAGTAAGTGTCCATTTCAGTTTAGTTAGTGTTTGAGTTAGTTAGTTTGGTTTTTATGTGTGTGTTCCATAAGTGCTCATGAAGCACATGTGTG